>JAODAL010060509.1:0-20858 GCA_025379985.1 Phyllomedusa bahiana | reverse complement strand
GAAAAGGTAAAATTCCCCAGGGGCCGGGGGGAAAGATACATCCAACCAAGGTAAAAGCCTTGGTGAGTGAAAGGCCATTGTAAAAGGTGTCGCAGTACAGATTGGGACTACATTAAAGTTTTTCTTTTAGACTGCTACCGCCATTCCCCGGTCGGCCTTTCATTGGGAGTAACATAGAGCGGGTGGTGTTTACTCCCCATGGTCCACCCGGGTTTTCCAGTGGTATATAAGGTAAAGGGGTAAGCGACTGGGGGGCTGCATCTCCAGTCTACCTTTGGGCTGGAGAATTCACACTGGTGGGCCCAGTGTCTGCTACACCATTCCCAAGGTGCTAGTGAGGAACACACCTGTGTATAGTATGCGCTCAACGAGCGGGAGTTTTTGTTTATGCATATGTTTGCTGTGCATGTATTGCCAAAACGTTTTTTGTTCTCTGGTAAAAATAAACACACGGAGCAAGACACCGTTGAACCAGATATCTGCCTCTGTCTCATGCCTGAAGACTGAGGGTGATCCCAAGCCTGTGAACTCACAATAATTATATATAAATATATTATATATATATATATATATATATATTATTAAAATTTATATATATAGTATATAAATATTATATATATATATATATGATATGGTGACAGGTGGTTTCTGTGGGAAGGTACTTTTCCCCTAGAGTACTCTCTTACATGGCTTTAGGGAGTATGTGGACAGGTGTGTGTCACCGAGAGGCTTGGGCTCAGTGAAGGAAAGCCGACGGTTTGTGTGTCAGTAACAATATGTTACTGACATGTTTAGTATAAGCGGCTCCAATCCGCCTTTTCCGGGTCGGCTTTTCCTGGATTGGTCAAAGAGCAGGGCGGGTGGCCACTCCACGCACCAGGTGACAGGCCTATAAAGCCTGCAGGCCTGTGATTGTTTTCTGGTAGAACTCTGGCGTTAAGATGGAAGCCCTGCTCGAACCTGCAGACTGTGAGAGAGGAGACCTCTGTTAGTCAGTGCTCAGACGAGCAGGTATTTCATTTATGTTTTGGCCTGAAGGTTAAAGGGGTTGTCTCACTACATTGATTTATCTTACCTCAGTCCTGTTTTTTTGTTTTCATTTTTGATTCAGGGGCGTGTTTACTGGCTTCCACTAGGCTGCAGTAGAAGCCAGGTCTGTAGCTATAGTGACCAGTACTGGCAGCCTATCAGGAGAGATCAAACAGGTTTGTAGCTATAGCGACCTGAGGAGCTGATGCAGCCCATACAAGAGGGGATGTCTAGGAATAGGTAGGATACTGTTAATCATCACATATTGCAAAGTGACTTGTTTTTGCAAGATTTTTAACATAAAAAGCAGTCCTTGTAGTGAGACAACCCCTTTAAGACCTTTTTGCTTTGGTTTTGTACTGAACAAATAAACCCAGGCAGCGCCTGGACTTGAACTTTTACATCCTGTGTCTACCTGCGGCTGATCCCCCTCACTATATATATATATATATATATATATATATATATATATATATATAATTTTTTTTTTTTTTTTTTTTTATTTTTTTTTACTTTACAATTGCTGCAACATTCCTGGTCCAATTTATTAGCCCACAGTGGGCCAATGGCCACATGATTTTGTAAATAAAACGTTATCCATTGGCCACTGGACGTGGGCATGTGCAACAACTCATGTAAGCTGGGAGGTGGATCCACTGGATTGCTCACAGCTATTGGTGTGAACATTGCCATTGAACATAGTTCAATGATCCCCCTTATTTTCACCCTTTAACCCCCGTATAGGAATCAAGGCTTTGCTGTAGGTTACTAACTCTGACGTAGTCATATGTAGCAACAGTTTATGTAGGGGTGAAGTTCCGGAGGAGCAGACAAGGAAAGTAATCACAAACAAAATAAAAGGTCAGGATAGGCGGAGGTTGTGTGTGGTTAGAAAACAAGACAAAGTTCAGGACAGACAACGAAAAGGAACTGAAGTCAGTAACCAGAAATGAACATTGGAGAGACCACTAGGGAACCAATACCAACAATCTAGCACTGAGATGGGGAAAATATTTTTTTTTTACATACAGTTGAAACCAGAATTTTGCAATCACTATATAAAAAGGCACACATGCATTTTTCTCTCACTATCTGACATGAAATCAGAATAAACCTTACCTGTTTTAGGTCAATTAGGATTACCAAAAATATTTATATTTGCCAAATGCTAGAATAATGGGCTATAAAATTGTTTAAGGTATTTTTATTACTTTCTGCAAAGTCAAATGTTTACATACATAAGGATTGCTTTGAACGATGGCTTTAAACAATTTGGGACAGCCCATATGATGATGTCATGTCTTTCGAAGCTTCTGATGGTTTATTGGCAACATCTGAGCTAAATAGAGACACAGCTGTGGATGTATTTTAGCTTCACCCCAGAAACAAATTTTAAAGAAATCAGCCAAGATATCAGGAAGAGAATTGTCTTGTACAAGTCTGGATCATCCTTGGGTGCAATTTCCAGATACCTGAAGGTGCCTTGTTCATCTGTACAAAAAATTATACGCAAGTAAAAAACAAATGGGAATGTCCAGCCATCATAAACCCCTCAGGAAGGTGATTTACTTCTGTGCCATATGAAGAAAAGTGCTTTGGTCTGACATGTGCAATATCAACCCAAGAAGAAAGCAAAAGACCTGTGAAAATGCCCGGCGTAAGCTGGTAAGATTGTGTCATTATCCACAGTGAAACGAGTACTGTATCAACACGGGCTGAAAGGCCGCTCTGCCAGGAAGAAGCCATTACTCCAAAGGAAACATATAAAAGCCAGACTAATGTTTGCAAATACACACAGAAACAAAGATCTACATTTTTGGAGACATGTCCTGTGGTCTGATGAAACGAAAATTAAACTGTTTGACCTTAATGACCATCGTTACATTTGGAGGAAAAAGGGAGAAGCTTGGAAACCTAAGAACACCATCCCAACTGTGAAACACGGTGGTGGAAACATCATGTTGTGGGGTGGTTTTGCTACAGGAGGGACTGGTGCACTTCACAGAATATATGGCATCATGAAGAAAGATTATGTGGAAATACTGAAGCAACATCTCAAGACGTCAGTCAGGAAGTTTAAGCTTGGGCGGCAATGGATCTTCCAAATGGACAATGACCTGAAGCATACTGCCAAACTGGTTAAAAAGTGACTTAAGGATAACCAAGTCAATGTTTTGGAGTGGCCATCACGAAGCCCTGATCTCAATCCTATTAAAAATTTGTGGGCAAAGCTGAAAATGCAAGTGTGAACAAGGCGGCCTACAAACATGGCTCAGTTACAGCAGTTCTGTCAGAAGGAATGGGCCAAAATTCCAACTATTGTGAGACGCTTGTGGAAGGATATCCAAAATGTTTGACCCAAGTCATACAGTTTAAAGGCAATGCTATCAAATGCTAATGAAATGTATGTAAACTTTTGACTTTGCAGAAAGTAATAAAAATGCCTTAAAAATTATCTCTAATTTTTCTGGCATTTGGCAAATATAAATAATTTTGGTAATCCTGTTTGACCTAAAAAGCTTACTCTGATTTCATGTCAGATAGTGAGAAAATCATGCATATGTGTCTTTTTACATAGTGTATTTAAACTTCTGATTTCAACTGTAGTCTGAGCTCGCCTGAAATAGGGTGGGAGCATATGGGGATCAACCGATCTCCTTTCATGCCTCCTGCATCCAGCTCTTCAGCTCTGTGTGCTCAGAATGGGGTGTGTGTGATTTGTTTGAATCGCATATCATGTGACCCAACAGGATGAAATCACCATGCCTTTCCTTCTTTATAGTTAAATAAATCTCTATTTATGTATAGAGGTTGAATAGCTACAATGTAGCTCAGAGGTAAGGTTTTTACCTCCAGACACAAGGGTCCTAGGTTCTAATCCCTGCAGGAACCTAACCTGTGGATATTTTCTCTTTATCAATCTACATACTTAATTGATGTTTCTTTTTTAATTTATTTGCACTTTTTGTCTAATTACTATGGAGTACAGAGGACAGGAGCAGAATGACAGCCCCTGGAGTTTGAACACCTAGTAGCTGCCGGAGAGGAGAGGTGATGTCTGGGCATGTGCGACCATGACAGAGAAGCTCTCAGCCCTGGTCGCATCCCCTGGAGAAGAGCTGTAAACAATGGATCACTGAAGGAGCAGCTAAAACAAAAATGGTCCAGAATTTTTAATAATAATGAAAGGTGAAAATGTTTGTTATTTCATTTCCCACGTCAATTTTAATTCGTGGCAAAACCCCTTTAAATATAGTGGGCAATGTGTACCCTCTGCAGAGGTCAGCACAGAATGGGGCATCCAGTGGAACAACCACAGCTAGGAAGTGGTTAGCCGCACAGAGCGCTGAAGTGGAAAGTGGCCACATAGACAGTTATGACAGCGTGGTTTCCCCTGTGTGCAATAGCTGCAACATGTGACTGCACCATCAGTTTACACCTGTGACAAGCCCCAAAAATCAAAGAAAGAAAAGAAAATCAAAGAAAAACTGCAGAAAATATTGGCACAGTGAACCATGTACTCCACTGCCCTGTGCTCTGCAAGCATTAGGAAACATTTACTGTAAGCAGCTACGCTAGATGCAGTACCTACACTAGCTACCATAGATATGAATCACATTTCTGAACCATGATATGACATTGACCTTACTATTAAAGCTTACTCCTTTCTTGAACCAGAACAAAACAAATCTGGACCTCCATTTTCCTTTTCAGTCTTTTTACTAAATGTTGGATAAAGCCACAGGGATTCACTTACTTTCAACCTCACAAGAGTGAGGTCAGGAAGTGATATTAGGTGATATGGTCTTGCTCATGGTTGGTGATCTAATTCAACATAAGGGTGTTTAATGGATTAGATTTCAAAGTGTTTTACATACTAGTTCTTCAATATTTCATCAAAACGAGCATCAGGTGCTTACTCCTTGTGCTGACGCCAATGATAATCTCAAGTAACTTATTTAGATAAGAAAAAAAAGGTTAAGGACTGGGGGAAAGTTGAAAGGTCACCAGAGACTAGAGGCAATCACCTTAAAGTTGTCTGACAGCCTATTGCCAAATTGTATTGATTATGTATTTCAGTAGAAATTACAGACAAGAAATAGAAGTTCATTTTAAATCCCTTTTATACATTTGTATGTTGGCATTTAAATGATTTATTGATATAGCACCAACATAGTCTGAAGTGCTGTTCTTAAGTTGTCATCACTCACATCAGTTCATATCCCCACTAGAGCTCACTATCTCAATTTTGGAGTGTGGATGAAATCTGGAGTACCCAGAGCAAATCTACAAAAACATGGGCAACATATAAACTTCATGCAGATGTTGCTGATTAGAACCCAAATGGGTTCCAGCTTTGTATGGGAATAGTACCAACAAGTGAGCCACCATGTTTCCCATGGTGCCCATGAGTTTGAAACAGATCAATGTTTGGCTGATTAAAAGGGTTGTTCAAGATTAGAAAAACATGGCTGCTTTCTTCCAAAGTACATTGTATACACAATGGATATACTAACAATCAGCGCATTCAAAGTCTGTTATTACTATGATGCTACAGCCTGAAACAACACAAAGTGATCCAAAAAGGCAGATGCCTGTAGTTAAAGCTTGCAGTTACAGTAACATTAGTGGTATATGGCTCGTAACTAAAAATCAAAGTGTTTTGGGATTTACAAGAACTCTGTTTTGACAGTACAGTAAAACTCGCAGAATGAATTTAGAATACCCATAGAAACGTTTTGTGGTGGGTGAAGCCATTCAAAACTGTGGTGTACCATATATACTCGAGTATAATGTGAGTTTTTCAGCACAAAAAATGTGCTGAAAAAGCTTTCCTCGGCTTATACTCGAGTCACCCATCAGCATCTGGGCGATTCCACGGCCTGGGCGCCGGCAGGTGTCTCTTCAGCTATATGCTACTCCTCTGGGAGCCCATACAGCTGAATCTCAAGTTACCCGTCAGCGTCCGGGTGCTGCCATGGCCTGGGCCCCGGCGGGGATCGCTTCAGCTGTATTCGACTCCTGGGAGCCCATACAGCTGAAGATACTATTGCGGAGCAAACTTGCAGCCTTCCGAAGTATCCGGCACAGGTAGCGTGCTATGTCACCTTGCTGCCTGCGGAGCCTAATGATATCAAGCCGCATGTGCCAGAAGACAGAGCGCATCAGAGCAGCGGGAGAGAGAGGTGAGTATTTGTAGTTTTTATTTTTTTTTAAAAACTCCAAGACTTGGAATGTCCATGGGTTTCAGGGCTTGTGATGAATTGTCTTTCCCATAATTCAATTAATATAGTCTATGCTTCAAAGTGACATTTTCCATTATATTGCATTGATAACATCAGTCTTCAAACTGCCACTTCCACTTTATCTTCTCAGATTATACTATATTCCAATGAATCATAATGTAGAGGTCAAGACTAATTGTTGCCTGACAATGTGTTTCTTTTTTTACCAGTGTCCTTCTTAGAGATGTGTGTTGAGGTGTCTTGTATGGAACTACAGTGTCAAAATCCACAGTATGACGTATATAACAAAAACTTTGAAATGCTTTGACTTTTGCATTGATTTACAGGGCCAATTGGATAAAGAGGAATCCGCTGACAGGCTGGTGTTCAGTGTCGAAGTTACTTTTCACCTCATTGAGAAAGACAATTACAATGTGGAGCGTGTAAAAACCCTTATCATGCACATGAAGGAATCTCCCAAAGTAAACTGCAACGAGAAGGTGCAAAGTCTATGGTGCTCCTTTTATTTTGCTGAGGATACTGGACACATCTACTTGGACATATTAAAGGAATTTATACCACATATAGAGGAACTTCAGCCAAATGTATTCTATCAGCAGAATGGTCCAACCCCACATTTACTTTTACATGTTCGCAGGTACCTGAATAAAACTCTACCAAAACTTTGGATTGGCCATGTCAGAAACAACAATTCCCCAATTTTGCGCTTGTCTCCACAACTTCTACATATAATACTATCCAACTTCCTTTTATGAGATTACATTAAGTGTATTGGCCCCCCTCCGGAACAAGATCTGAATAACCTTAGACAACACACCATTGAAACAGTAGAGTCCATACCTGATGATTTGCTGTCAGGTTTGAACACAACTAAACTACCAGTGGAAATCACATTGAACATCTGAAGGTATAGATAAAAATTGGATATATAGTGTGTCTTTTCATCTAAATATATTTGTGTTATGTTCTTGGTTATAAACACCGATTCTATAATCTTGCCCCATTGCTTTTAAATCAACCTGTTTAATAAAAGTTAAATAACTGATATTCTCTCAGCATCCCATGGTTCTTCTCTGGTTTAGAATAACTTTGTTGAACTTTTTTTCTTGAAATAACCACTTATTATGTACAGTATATGACTACTGGACCTGCAAGAACAGTCTTACCTTACAGTTGAAATGTTAAATCTTAAACTTTTACAGACCCTGAAACTATTTTGCACCACCAATGTCTGTGATTGGTAAGTATACCACAGTGACATTTGGTTTTGTAGTAATTTTTCATAGTATAACTCTTCATGGTAAGTGTGTCATTCAACATAACCATAAGGACACATGTCTGAGAAGGACACTTTTTGTCAAAACAGAACAATGTCAGGCAACAATTAGTCTTGACCTCTACTTTATGATTCATTGGCATCTAGTGTAATCTGAGAGGATAAAGTGGAAGTGGCATTTTGAAGACTGATATTATCGATGCAATACAATGGAAAAAGTCACTTTGAAGCATAGACTATATCAATTGAATTATGGAAAAGACTATTCATCATGTGCCCTGAAGCCCATGGGCTTTACGAGTCTTAGAGGTAGTGACACCTCCTAATGAAAACACTTCTTATAACGGCATAAAATATTCATTGATATGGCAGCTTGAAATCAATGTAAATAAGCAATATTCTATTTATAGGCTATCTCTATCCAGACAATCCATATGTATTTCTTTTGTGTTTTATTATGACACGCTAAAATAGCACGAAGACATGTTGAAAACTGTGGCAATGTGATAAAAAGCATAAAATTGTAATTCCTAAAATATATTATAATCACAAGGCTCATATATCTAAATTGGACCTTATATCTAAATTAGGAGATGAAGAAGTATTTACAGTTGGACCAAACACAGAAAGGAATGGGTCCCATTAGAAAGAACAGTACATGGGCCCCTTATTATCCCATATCTTATCATACAGCACCTCTTAACTCTCTTAACTATTCATCAGCAATTAGTTATGAAATTCCTTAACTCAAACGCTCACATTTAATCTAATAGACAATAGGGAGGTGGTTTAATCCCTTACTGACATGTGATGTATGAGTACGTCATCATGCCGGTAAGGAGCTTTAGAGCGGGTTAACCTGCTGAGACAACTCAATAGGCAGCAGGTGCTGGCTGTTAATTACAACTGATATCTACCACAACAGCAGGGATCAGAGCTGGCTCCAATCCCTGCTGTCTAAACCTTCAAATGCTGCAGCAATCGTGGCAATGGCTGAGAAAAGGCGTTGGGCACCGTTACTCCCTCCATCTGCCTCCCGTGAGGAGATTGCAGGGTGCCAAACAGTTAGCTTGGCAGTTTTTAAAGCTTTAATTAGTCTCCCAGCTGCCATGTTAGTGCTTCTGGTATTTCCTTCCTCAGGCAGAAAGTAAATGAACTATCATCTTCGTACATCCTTCTGAATTATCTATATAATGCAGAAGGGTGAACAAACAATCGAGTCACCTAGGGGGTGTGCTAAGTATCCTAGGGGGACTACAAGTAAAAATAAAAAAGTTTTAAAAATAAAATAAAAATATTAAAAGCTTAAAATACCACCCTTTTGCTATTTGACAAATAAAATTTCTTTAAAATGTTATTTATAATTGGTATAGCCGTGTCCGCAAAAGTCCAATCTATTAAATTCCAACATCATTTGTCCCATATGATGAACACTATAGAAGAAAAAAAATTCTAAACATCAAAATTTTTTGGGGGGTCATTTTACATCCTCAAAGAATTGGAATTGAATGTTATCGAAAAGTTTCATGTATCCCAAAATTGTACCATTAAACACTTAAATTCAGCCTGCAGTCTGGTTCATTGGTGGTAAAACTAAAAAATTATTGGTTGCAGATAATGGCACTGCAACACAAATTTAAGAAAAAGGAGTTTTGAGATTCGACACCTTACTGACCTGCAGAATACAGATAAAATATAATTTATGCCGAAGAGAAAATGCTATAATAAATCCTCAAACCGCAAAAGATGGCCAAAGTAGGTTTTATTCATTCCACTCAGAATTTTGTTTTGATTTCCAATTATATTCTATGGTATGGTCAATGACACCATCACCGTAAAAAACAAGGCCTCATATGTCTATAGATGGAAAAATAAAAAATGTATGGCTCTTGAAGGAGGGAAGGAAAAAAATTAGGAGCATTTTAATAAATTAAAAATACATAGTATCATAGAAAAAAACATGTATTGTACAACGTAAGGAGTGATGAAAAAATTAAATGTTGACAGTTTTGTTCATAGTAAGATGCAATTTATGGTAAAAAAAAAACCTGTTTAACATATCTGTATACATAACGCCTTAATGTTGCAACTATTTTCTGATTTTAGTTTTTTCATCTCCACTTTCCAAGACCAATAACTTTAAATTTTTTTGTTGACATAGCTGTATCACGAGTCATGCTGTTGCTCATTTGTGCCCACAGGTGTGCTCATGTACATCATGAGCACATCCTGTGGCATCCTCCTTCTCCGGGCCCTTGATGCATCTCCTGTACTCCTGGCTTGCCTCTGAGGCAGGCACTTGCTCTTGGCAATGTAATGGACCAGCCAGCCTCCCTAAGCCTATCTCCTACCACCTGTGGATATTTAAAGTGGCATCTCCCCCCAGCACACTGCCAGATTGTTGCTGCATTTACTGTTGGTTTAAGAGAGTAATGCTATAGTATTCTTCTTCTAGTATGGACCTGTTTAGAACTATGACCTATTTAGGACTGTACACTGCCTGTCCTGACCTTTTGCTTGTAACCCGACTATGTCTTTGAGTAATACTTCTGTACCTTGCCTGCACTTCAGCCGGGACCACGAGTGACCATGTTGGGTTAGCGACTTGGGAATTCCGTGTAGAAAAGTCCAGATCCCTTGTATTAGTGGTTCAAGGGTGAAGAGCGGGGGTACTCCTTAGACTTCATTGAAAAGCTGCATAAGGACTTGTAATAAGCCATCACTGCCTTCTTTTTGGATAGCTCAGCTGTCCACTCCTGCAGCTGTACGATCACCATGCAATAGCAAACTCTGCAAGAAGGTTCAGAAACATCTTTGCAGCCTAAAATGTTGACTGACCTGGTATATGAAAGTAATGACTGGTCGACAAATAGTTAATCAGATGATTGTTGAAGTTTAGCCCTCACTGATCTGATATTGATGGTCTATCCTAAAGATAGGCTTTCAATATTAAAGTCCCAGGAAACACCTCTAACTGTATGAAAAAGTGAATAGGAAAAACTAAAAGGGGGCACATCCACAGACGAGGCCTATACTATACAAATTGTCTTCCCTTTGACAAGCTCAGAAAATATTCAGCAGAGATAAGTGATGTGCAGTTTGGGCACATTCAGCTACAGCTCTTTGTAACGCTTTCTTTTGGGTTGGTAACATTTAATATAAAGCAGTGAATAGAATAGATGTAAGCTGTTGTTTTGGATTACGCTAAGGTTGAATGCATCTTCAAAGAATAAGAAAGATTATAGTCTTTATAACTCAGGGTTGAAGTAGTTTCCTTTGTCTTCTTTTAACTACTATGTTCAAGCTGTATATCATATAATACACTGGATGTCTTTTTAGAAATAGACTGTATGTGATTTAAAAAACAGAAATATAATTTGTGTTGTATTCTTTGTTTTTTGTGTCACAAGAAAACAACTTTATTTGATTAACAACAGTAACCATAGAGGGAATAAGGTTTTAAAAACAAACTTTGTTCCAACACTTAGGGCTACAGGTATGAAACTGGCTCCGACTCGCCAGTTCTATCTGCAAACTTCTGCAAAAATTTCTTTGAAGCTTATGCAAAATTTAATTTTGGGTATGAATAGGAAACCTAAATCTGTCCCGTAAATAGGAAATCAAATGTTGGGAGTATATCATACCGATGTTTAATGCCAAGAATGTTTTTGTTTTAAGTAACCAGATAATTTTAAGTATACTGAATGTAACGGCCGGAATAGTGAATCCTCTGGACCGCTGCAAGCGATGGTGTAAGCCACGCCAGGGAGCGGAGTCTAAGTAGGTCCCGGTTTTCACCAGAGCCCACCTCAAAACGGGATGGACTTGCTGCGGCAGGAGTCTACCAGGTCGCTACCCCTGACGTGACTTGCTTGCGGTGGCAGCCGAGGTGTAGCGTGGTACAGAAACGTGAGGCGTAGACGTAGTTGGAACAGACGGCAAGGTCAGGGCAGGCAGCAGAGGTTCGTGGTCAATAAACGTAGAAAGAGGGTCAGAGCAGGCGGCAAGGTTTGTGGTCAATAGACGTAGCAAGAGGGTCAGGGCAGATGGCAAGGTTCAGAGTCAAGAAACGTAGGCGGAGGTCAGGAACACGGCAGAGACAAGAACAAAGATAAGGCTTTCTCTAGGGCACGGAGGCAACAAAGATCCAGCAGGGAAGTGACGTGGATGCATAAACTATATAGGGTCAGCGCCCGGCAATTAACAAATTTAAATTAACATGAACGAGCGCGCGCGCTAGGGGGACCAGCGTGGTCAGGTAAGTGGATGGAAGGGTGCGCTCGCGGTCAGTAGCATGGCCAGCGGCGCCACCCGTCCTCGCCGGGCGCCCGGAGAGAGGGACACGGGTACGCCCGCGACCCGTGGAACGGGACGTGGCGCCACCCGTTACACTGAATTAGTGGTGTGTAATACATATTATTACACTGAGCGCTGTTTTGTTTAATTTTAAAAGGGGTAAATTGTGCAAAAAATTCACATTTTTAAAAAAATATATATTACAGTTAAAAAAATATATTTTGTATTTTACCTAGTAAACCCTTTAAGGCACATTAAAACATTTATTCTTTATTTTTTCATTTTACATTATAGCTGGATCATAGAAGCCACAGTTACAGAAGAAAGTGGTATATGTATTTATCCAAGGGAAGAGTATGGCGCTAGGTATCAGGATACAATTAAAATATAATAAAAATTTCATAGTATAATGAAGTTTTATTAAAAACAAGCCAGAAATATACAGATGAGGGACTAGATGATATCTAGCGACACATATCTTCCCATATATATGACTTCCTATACATATGACTGTTTAATTTCTGTTCATGCTTTGATGTTACATTGTCTTGCGGAGGAAGAAGAATGCTGTGGATATCTTTATTGTATGCTTCATTGATAGTTTTACCTTGCTTGTACAACCTCTATAGGTTAGTAATATATGCATACAATTTGTAATTACTTTATATATGGTTCATAATGCACTAGGAGGGTGCCTTTGTGTACTTACATTTTCTGACAGTTACAGAAGAGAACCACCTCTGTGTTGAGATCAGTCCCTGGCAGACTAGTTTCAGCATGCCATGAAGTACCCTGAAACTTTGCGATATTCACTACACAATTCATTGAAAAGTAAACATTTTAACGGTTTATGTTGATTTATTAGACTTGTAGTGAGTATAGGGAAATAGTACATAAAATATTCTTTCAACAATGCTAGCTATTTTTTATGACAATTATTCTGCAAAGCTGTTAATCAGACATTATGGGTGCTCTGTGTGAAACTTGGCATTTGCACAGCAGTCCTAAATCGCTATGGAAGAGTATAGAATGTAACCATTATAGATGGGCGAATCGATTCTAACGAAGTGGAATTCATTTAGAATTTCAGGAAAACTTCGATTCTGAACGAAGTCGAAGTTTGGAGTGATTCGCAAACGAAGCGTGTTTTTGATTGATAAAATGGCTGCGAGCACATGGCGAACTCTGGGAGGAAGAAAGGCGTAGTCTACATGACATGTGCAGAGATAAAGCCAATCAGAGACCATCGGGATTCTGTGACGTCACCGCACTATATAAGTCCGGGCGCGACGCTGGGAGCTCATACCGCTCTCACTGTACTGAGTAGGGAAGGTGCTGCCGCGGCTGCTTATGATATCTCATACTAAAGAACTCACTTTTATACAGCGATTTTTGGGGGGTGTCACAGCTTGTCTCAGAGACTGCTTCTCTTACGTTCTAATTCTGATTTTGTGGGGTATTGGAATTGAAGTCCAGTGTGCGTCCAATGCAGCTGCATATACATTTTAATGCTATCTGCTCAGTTCTTCAGCACATTGAATATCCAAGGGTTATCTAAGCCTGTTGCTGTTGTATTCAGTTAAAGAAACAGCGTTTTTACAATCCAAATACCACTTAATTTTTGGTTGCTCATTTCTTTTGCGCAATTTAGATCCAGGGGTTAATTAAGCGTTGTTCTGCTGTTGTGGTCACTAAAAGAAACGTTCTTTTTCACCACCAAAGAAGAAATTTTGCCTGTAGCATAATTCATAACTGAAGGTTAATTACAAGTTTTTCTGTTGTTGTGTACCGTAAAATACATGCCATTTTAACACGCTACAAAGCTGGTAATTTTTGGTTGCTCATTTCTTTTGCGCAATTTAGATCCAGGGGTTAATTAAGCGTTGTTCTGCTGTTGTGGTCACTAAAAGAAACGTTCTTTTTCACCGCCAGAGAAGAAATTTTGCCTGTAGCATAATTCATATCCGAAGGTTAATTAAGCCTGTTTGTGCTTTTATATTCAGTAAAATACACAGTGTTTTTAAACGGCACATACAAGTAAATTTTTCCTGCCTATTTGTGGAGCGCTATTTATATCCAAGGGTTACCCAAGCTTGTTAGTGGGTACATTTGGAGTCAAATACAGG
The DNA here is from genome assembly GCA_025379985.1 of Phyllomedusa bahiana. Classification (NCBI taxonomy): domain Eukaryota; kingdom Metazoa; phylum Chordata; class Amphibia; order Anura; family Hylidae; genus Phyllomedusa; species Phyllomedusa bahiana. The sequence continues at coordinate 6,885 of JAODAL010060509.1, read as the reverse complement.
GTGTGTATTTATCATATACAGATATCTTCATCAAACAGAGTCTGTACATTTTAGAACAAACAGTATGTCAGACAGAGAGGTGGCAGGCTCTTCACCTGCGAGTGGCAGTGGCACAAACATTCCTGGAGCAGGCCCAGGTCACAGCACAGCAAGGGGATGTCGCAGCAGGGGTCACTCGGTGAGGCCACAACTGCCGCTGTCATCTAGCGGACGTGTGTTGTTTAGCAACCCAATGGTTCTTGATTGGTTGACTAGGTCATCCACTTCCTCCCAGATGACATCTGACATCTGGGAACATCAGACACAACCCTTAGTTGGCATTGCCCAGGAGCGGGTCAACGGCCCTCACCTGTCCTCAACCCGCCTCTGTCCCTTCCGGTTCCCTCAGCCAGGGATCTACTATGTGGTCTGGGCTCAGTGCCACTATACAGCGAGGATGAGGAGGAAAGTCAGCAGCTACTTGGCAGCGAAGAAATGGGGCCAATATCCCCTGCTTCTTGCAGTAGGCGGCAAAGTATTGATGTGGAGGGTGGCATGGGAGGTCATGTTGTGAGGGGTCAGCCTCTGAATACCAAGAAAGATGAGGAGGACAGCAGTGACAATGAAACACAAATCGACCGCACTTGGGAGCCGGGTGAAGCAGGGCTTCTTCATCGTCAGGAAAGGAGGGCGTCAGCTTGCGCGTCAGGCAGTGACGCAACCAGCAAGTGGGTTGTGTGGCCGTGAGTCAGCACGGTAGCAGCAGTGTGAGGTCGGGAGCCAAGCTGCCACGGGGTAGAAAACCCGCTTCGCAGGTCCAAGAAAGTAGCGGCACAGGGGCTCAGTGAGACAGCTGTAGTAGTAGTCACTCAGTGCGGAGCGTTAGCAGTAAAATCAGCTACTCGGCTGTGTGGCAGTTCTTTGCTAAGACACCAGAGGAGCCGAATATGGGTATATGTAGAATCTGTGGGCAGAAAGTGAAGCGTGGCCAGGGAGCTAACGTTGGCACCACGGCCCTGCGTCAACACATGCAGCGTCAGCGTCCGGTGGCCTGGGGGACACGTGGCGGAGCGGTGGTGGTCCCTCCTGCGGGCGCAGCAACAGCAGCGGCAGCGCCCAGTGGTGCGGATGCCAGTGCGGCCAGTCACGGCTCCACCACCTCTGCAGCAGGGAGTTGTTTCTCTTTGCCATCATCTCTCGGTCCAGATGCACTCTGCCACCCCAGTTAGAAGGTAGGTCCACTCGACTACTGGGCAGCCAAACTGGATGTGTGGCCGCAACTTACCGAGTTTGCAGTGGAGAAGCTGTCCTGCCCGGCCAGTAGTGTGGCATCAGAGCGGGTGTTCAGTGTGGCGGGGGCCATCATTACCCCAAGGAGAACCCGCTTGTCCACGGGAAATGTGGAACAACTGACCTTTGTCAAGATGAATCAGGCGTGGATCGGCCAGGATTTCCACACACCAATGCCTTAGGCGTCAGACTACATCAGCCATGACGCCTCACCCAAACTGTGAGAAATGAGTCTGGTTTCAAACTACCTGCCTCAGCCACTATTCTGATGCCGCAACCCGCCTGATTCCACACATCTACTGCCAGTTTCTCCATCTGCCTACCACCATCTTTACCAGGGACTGGTATTGCCACCCACCTCCACACTCTGTCATTGTGTCACTGTCTGACCTCATGCTGCTGCTGCTGTTGATGCCGTCAACTCCACACTGTGTCATTGTGCCACTCTCTGACCTCATGTTGTTGCTGCTGTCACCTCCACTCTCTGTCATTGTGCCACTCTGTGGCCTACTACTGTTTTGCCACCTCCAGAATGTCATTGTGCCACTGTCTGACCTCATGCTGCTGCTGTGGCTGCTGCCGTGACCTCCACACTCTGTCATTGTGCCACTGTCTGACCTCATGCTGCTGCTGTGGCTGCTGCAGTGTCCTCCACACTGTGTCATTTTGCCACTTTCTGACCTCATGCTGCTGCTGTGGCTACTGCCGTGACCTCCAAATTCTTTCATTGTGCCACTCTGTGGCCTACTACTGTTTTTGCCACCTGCAGAATGTCCTTGTGCCACTGTCTGACCTCATGCTGCTGCCGCTGTCACCTCCACACTCTGTCACTGATGTTTCCACCTGAGCCCTCAGCTTGTTTTTTTCCAGCTGGCGCTGCCATGACATTATCAGGCTACATTCCCGCTTCAGTTTTTTGGTCAGTTTTGCCCTCTTAAGTGCCCAGGGAATTTTATAGTGAAGCGATTCTAAGAGCAGCAGCAGTCATCTGCGTGTCATACTAAAACACAACATTGTATGAAGACCAAACCAAGCTCCCTCTGCATATTTAAGCAACGTTCTACAGCACCTTGCAGTCTCTGTGCAGCCTGGAAATAGCTGTTTTTTAACGCAATTCGTCCCGAAGTAATTCGGACCGAAACTAATTTTGTCGGAAAATTCTGCAAAGTCAACGAATCGAATTTTTGAGAAATTCACCCATCTCTAATAACCATATGTATGAACCTGTAGGAGGTGGGCTCATAAATCTGACATGCAGTATGCCTTGCATAGCACAGCATAGTGTAGCACATCTTTGGTGTATTCAAAAGTGCTGTTTTTGGTGCATAATGTGCCAAGTTTTAGCATATGACCCTTTATACATCTTACGAACAGAGCTATGACAGGTTATTTTGGCTCAAAGCATGCTAGAGAACTGGCACAGCCCTGTTTATATATCTCGCCCTACAGTTGTATTTGCTGTTATTGAACATAAATTTTAGTATATAGTATTTCTGATTAGCGTTAATTTTTTGAGAGAGAATATTTACATTCGGAAAGATAATGCTTGCCACTGTTAGGGCTGAATTAGGACTAGTTAGACCCATCAGTAAACTTATTAGGGGACATGTTTGAGCTTGACGCTGACTCGCCAGTTCTACCCCTGTTTTTAATAGTGTAAGAACAGACAGTACGTATGAAAGTGTCTGACAGCACTTTATACATGTGTCCTGTTCTATGCCAAAAGTAGTCTCAGCCAAGCTATTTTGAAACTGGTATGGATTTGTATGGATTATATGGCTCATTTTTGCCATATTGTATGACACTCCCCCGTTTCTTTGGTGCATTAAAAAGTGACATGTCTGGCGCAGATTGCTCAGGTTCATACATCTATAAAACAAGGCTACAACAGTTTGTTTGTCTCAAAGAATGCCAAAAAAAAAATGGCACAGCCCCGTTCATACATGTCGCCCATAATGTGACCACCTGGGACAACAGAGGCAAATCTTTAAATGTTGTATATATAATTTCATAGAATTCCACTCACCATAAATCTAGAGTAGGCATCCTTATGTGGTTACTCATCCATATTCTGGACTTTACACGAAAAAACCCCAGGCGTAGCTATGTTGCTTTTAAAATTTATTCAATAAAAAACCAAGAAATTTAACTCATTTCCCCAACTGAATTTTTGAAAAAAATTCTAAAAATAAAATCCGATCATCAATTGAGGTTGGGATTTTTTAGGTTTTTAAAAATCTCTCAAACCCGACCCCTTAATCCTGACTTTAATCCCAATTTAGACTAAGGTTAGAGATGCTCTGAACCCTATATTTTTAACAAATTTGGTTCAATGCATATCCAACCTACGGGGACGGGTTTAGCAACACTATTGTATACTAATTAACCGCCCAAAATTTTTTAGTAAAACAGTAAGGGGTCTAGGATTTTTTCCAAAATATAGACTTCCAAACATGGGTACAGTATGTCCATCTAAAAAAAAAAAATGCATAGGTTTAAATTTATGGACCAAGACCACCTACCATAAGATAAGAATTTACAGTTCTTATGCGGTTAGTAGTTCATATTCTAGATGTAAAATCCCAAATCCTAGGTTATCTAAAAGAATTTTTAGTATGTTACGATTTCGTTTTGGCATCGAACATCGATAGTCATAGGTTTTTCCCGCTACGAAAGGTTTTTCGAATGAGCATCGATTTTGACGATTACCATTAAAGTCTATGGGGAACAAACAACACCTTCATTATTTCACCCAAACAAGCTGGGGAACTGAAATAACATCCACAACATAAATGGATACGTCCCCAACCAAAACAACACCTTAGGGTTTTAAAATCACAGAAAAAAAGTCACAGCCATTTACATCCCTGTCTTTTTCCCCAGCCCGACCCTAAAAAACCCGCATCACCCAAAATTAAAAAGTGCCAGAAGGCAGTATGATTTGAACCATCATGGGTTACTCTGAACTGACAATGAAAATCCCTGTCCTGAACGCAGCATGGAGCCCAAACACTGCATGACCCCCCCCCCACATTTAAAAAGTCGAAAAAGGAGTCTTTCAACCACCATTTAAGTTTCACCAGGACATTGACTAAACCTGTCCTATGGGCACAGCATGAGCCCCAAACCTGCAAGACCCCCCACATTTTAAAAGTGCCGAAAAAGAGTCTTTCAACCACCATTATTCACTGACATGACATACTGTCCTGGCCACAGCATGAGCCCCAAACCTGCATGACCCCCACATTTACAAAGTGCCGGACAAAAGGAGTCTTTAACCAACATTTTAGTTTCACTGGACATTGAAATACCTGTCCTGGCCAGCAGCATGAGCCCCAAACCCTGCATTACCCACATTTTAAAAAATGCGATCCGACCGCAAAAAGGAGTCTTTCAACCACCATTTAGTTTCGTCACTGACATTGACTATACCTGTCCTTGCCACAGCATGACCCCAAACCGCATGACCCCCACATTTAAAAAGTGCCGAAAAAGGATCTTTCAACCACCATTTTAGTTTCACTGACATTGAACTATACACCGTCCTGTCCACACAACAGCATGAAGCCCCAAACCTGCATGACCCCCACATTGTAAAAGTGCCGTAAAAAAAAAATAAAAAAAAAAAAAAAAAAAAAAAAAAAAAAAAAAAGAAAAAAAAAAAAAAAAAATAAAAAAAAAAAAAATAAAAAGAAAAAAAAGAGAAAAAGAAAAAAAAAAAAAAATAAAGAAAAAAGAGTCTTTCAACCACACATTTAGTTTCACTGGACATTGACGATACTGTCCTGGCCACAGCAAAGCCCCAACCGTCATACCCCCCACATTTAAAAAGCAGTGCCGAAAAAGGAGTCTTCAAATCAACCACCATTGTATTTTCACTGGACCCATTGTCTAGTAGCCGTCCCCTGGCCTCAGCATGAGCCCCAAACCTGCATGACCCCCCACATTACAAAATTCCGGAAAAAGGAGTCATTCAACCACCGATTTTAGTTCACTGACATTGACTATACACCTTGTCTGGGCCACAGCATGAGCCCCCAAATCCTGCATACCCCCACAGATTTAAAAAGTGCCGGAAAAAGGGAGTCTTTCAACCACCCATTTTAGTTTCACTGGACATTGAACTATTACCTTCCCCTGCCACACATACCCCAAACCTGCATGAGAGCCCCCACATTTAATAAATGCCGGAAAAAGGAGTCTTTCAAACAAACCACCATTGTATAGTTTAAACTGGACATTGACTATACCTTCCTGGCCACAGCATGAGCCCCAAAACTGCATGACCCCCCACATTTAAAAAGTGCGGAAAAAGGAGTCTTTCAAACACCATTTTTAGTTTCAATGGACATTGACTATACCAGTTCCTGGCCACAGCATGACCCCAAACCTCATTACCCCCACATTAAAAAGTGCCAAAAAAGAGTCCTTTCAAACACCATTTTAGTTTCACTGGACATTGACTATACCTGTCCTGGCCACAGCATGAGCCCCAAACCTCATGACCCCACATTTTAAAAAGTGCCGAAAAAGAGTCTTCACCACCATTTTAGTTTAACTGGACATTGACTATACCTGTCCTGGCCACAGCATGAGCCCCAAACCTGCATGACCCCCACATTTAAAAAGTGCCGAAAAAGGAGTCCTTCAACCACCAATTTAGTTGCACGTGACATTCACTATACCTGTCCTGGCCACAGCATGAGCCCCAAACCTGCATGACCCCCACATTTAAAAAGTGCCGGAAAAAGGAGTCTTTCAACCACCATTTTAGTTTCACTGACATTGACTATACCTGTCCCTGGCCACAGCATGACCCAGGGCCGAGTTACAGTGGTGCGGTGAAAGCCAGGCTGGCGTCCGTCATCTATTAACACGCAGGTTAAAATGCCCTGATGACGCAGCAAAAAACAAAACTGTCGTGCTGAAGCAGAGTGCGGAAGCGAAGTGTGAGAACTCCAGCCTTCCTCTGTACACAGTCAATACCTGGTAGCGCTTGCCCCTCCGTATGATGTGGACCAATTGACATTCACTTGGAAATACTGGTGGTTAACGCTCCTGTTTACACCCAGGTGCCCTTTATCTTGGCATTCTTTTCTCATTTTACTCAACTGCTGGAGGAAATGGTCTCTGTACTTTGTTCTCTGTCCGTGCTCCATACTCCATGTCCTCTGAATAACCTACATCTGGTCAAGTTTTCCTGTACCTCCCTTGTACAATTCAGATGAATTTTTTACCAGCTATTTTGTACATGCAAGTTTTTTAGTACTTTAATTCTAGAAAACACATTTTTAAAATAGATGGAATCCCACCATTCTTTGTTTCTCTCTTTTTTCATTATTAAATGGTTGTCTCAATACAGGGATTGATAGCTATGTTAAAGATCTTGCAAAAACAAGTCATTTTGCAATATGTCCATTAACATGTCCTACCTATTCCTGTTTCTGACAGCACCATCACCCTTGAGCCACTCTTGACAATTGTGAGAACAAATGTCTGTTAGAAACAACATTTTTTAGAATAGACCTGTATATATGCATGTCACACAAACCCCCAAAAAACAAACAAACCCTTTACCATTGGGGCAATTGTGAAGAACAAATGTCTGTTAAAACA
>JAODAL010060508.1:0-20859 GCA_025379985.1 Phyllomedusa bahiana | reverse complement strand
GGGGGGCCCCCCCTAAAATTCCTCAGCACAGGCATCAAGTCAAAGCCATGGCAACAAAAATGAGTACACACTAAGTGACAACAAAAGTGAGGACACCCCTAAGTGACAACAAAAGTGAGTACACCCCTAAGTGACAACAAAAGTGAGGACACCCCTAAGTGACAGCAAAAGTGAGTACACCCCTAAGTGACAGCAAAAGTGAGGACACCCCTAAGTGACAACAAAAGTGAGTACACCCCTAAGTGACAGCAAAAGTGAGGACACCCCTAGTGACAACAAAAGTGAGTACACCTCTAAGTGACAGCAAATGGACACCGCTAAGTGACAACGAAAATTAGTACACCCCTAAAGGAAAATGGACAAATTGTGCCCAAAGTGTCATTATTTTATGTCGCCCCCATTATTTTTCATCACTGCCTTAAAGGGGTTGTCTCACTACATTGATCCATCTTATCTCAGTCCTGTTTTCTTGGTTTCATTTTGAATTCAAGGGCGTGTTTACTGGCTTCTACTAGGCTGCAGTAGAAACCAGGACTATAGCTATAGCAACCAGTGCTGACAGTCTATCAGGAGAGATCAAACAGGTCTGCAGCTATAGCAACCAGTGCTGACAGCCTATCAGGAGAGACGGAACAGGTCTGTAGCTATAGCGACCAGTGCTGGCAGCCTATCAGGATAGATAGGACAGGTCTGTCGCTATAGCAACCAGTGCTGGCAGCCTGTCAGGAGACACTGAACAGGTCTGTAGCTATAGCGACCTGAGGAGCTGAAGCAGCCCATACAAGAGGAGATATCTAGGATTAGGTAGGACATTGTTAATGGACATATATTACAAAGTGACTTGTTTTTGCAAGATCTTTAATATAAAAAGCAACAATCCCTGTAGTGAGACAACCCCTTTAACTCTCTTGGGCATGGAGGTCACTAGAGCTTCACAGGTTGCTGCCACTGGAATCCTCTTCCACTCCTTCATGATGACATCACAGAACAGGTGGATGCTAGAGACCTTGCGCTCCTCCACCTTCCGTTTGAGGAGGCCCCACAGATGACAAACATCTCATTGAAGAAAGGATGAATGGACAAAAGTACCGAGACAATATCTGGATAAAACTCTGCTGCATCTACCAGGAGGATGAAGATGAAACCAGGGAGGACATTTCAGCAACACAACGATCCCAAACACTCGACCAAGGAGACTCCCAATTGTATCAGAGACAGAGAATAAAGCTGCTAGAATGGCCGAGCCGATCACCGGAGCTGAATCCAATAGGAAATCTGTGGAAGGAACTGAAGCTCCGAGGTCATAGAAGGAGCCACGGAAGCTTCAGGAGGTGAAGAGCGTTTGTGTAGAAGAATGGGCCATGATCCCCCCCGAGCAATGCAGGCGACTAGTGTCTCCATACAGGAGGCGTCAGCACCAACAAAGACTTCTGTACCGAGTATTAAGTACATTCCAATAAGCGCGTTCAGTACTTTCCCCTGCGTCATTTCTCATTATTACACATCATTTATGGACTCTATGGTTTGAATTCTTTGCCTGTGTGGATTGGACGGGTTGTTACCGAAATCTGTGGAGAATTTCATATTAATAGAACCTTTAGAAATAGATTTACTCAGAAAATTGGTGACGTGTTCAATACTTATTTCACCTGCTGTGTGTGTGTATATTTAACACATACATGTATAACACTGACATTACATACATATACATCACACACATATAACTGTACATAGACATTACATACATATACATCACACACATATAACTGTATATAGACATACCATACATACACATCACACACGTATATACAGTATATGTGTGTGTGTGATGTGTATGTATGTTATGTCTATATACAGTTATATGTGTGTATGATGTATGTGTATGTAATGTCTATGTACAGTTATACATGTGTGTGTGCAATGGTGGTAAGGGTTCGTTCCCCTGAGGGGCCCCCACAGGAAAAGAAGATTACATATGCAATGAACCCAAGGGGGCTGTCTGGTAGGAAAGACAGTGTTGAGCCCTCCAGAAAGAGAGATGGGGCTCTTTGCAGCCACTTTCTATTTTTTGTTCATCTTTCAAATAGTTTAGCCCCTTTGTTACTGTCCTAATAATGTGTTTGAAAATATTTTATCGGAACCAGACAATCCCGTTTAAGCTTCATCTACATAAAACTGAAATTCCTTTAAAGAGGTTGTCTCACTACATTGATTCGTGTCACTTCAGCTGTTTTTTGGGCTTCATTTTAAATTTCCCGGGGTCGTTTTTTCTGACTTTTATGGGCGAGTGAGGGCTGCGGGACCCAGGTCTGTAGCTATAGAAACCATGTGGCAGGTTCAGGAGAAGTAAACATGTCTGTAGCTATAGTGACCAGCGTGGCAGCCTATAGGAGGATTAAAAAGGGTCTGTATATAGCAACCGTGCTGCAGCCTTTAGGAAGTTTGAACGGGTCTGTTTTTAAAGAAACCCAGTTCTGGCAGCCTACGGACAGATAAAAACTTTAGATAGCGCCTGGGGGGGATGAAACCCAAAAAAGAGGGGATATCTGGGAAATGGAGGGACTGTTAATGGCACATTTTGCAAAGGACTTTTTTTTTTAAAAAATCTTTAAAAAAAAATTAGCATCCTTGTTCGAAGACCCTTTAAAGGAGGGGCCTAATTTTTCACACAACGAGATCTTCATCTTGGGGCCCCCTATCGCTTCTTCCATTCGTTAAAAGGAAGGGAGCGAAAACCCACGTCAAGAACTGCCCCCAACTCCGCCTAATCCGGGGGCCCCCTTCAAAGCGGGGGGTCTGCAAACTGCGGCTCCCCAGCTGTTGGGGAATCTTTCCCCCATCAGCCAAAGATTAGTTTAATATAAATGATGAGGGGAGTTGTATTTTCCCAACAGGGGGAGGCCGAAAAGTTTGGGGCCACTGAAGATCCTGGAACCATTCAAATTTTTGTATCGCCCCTTCAGCTATTATAATCTGGTTTCCCGTTCAGGGGACACAGCTAGAACGTTTGTCGCCTGAACCAAAGGCTCCGTTTGCCGTCCCTTTTTACAGACCACACCCCCAACTATTTCAGGACACACCTCTTTATTACAGGCCCCTCCTCGAACCCGTAAATCCTAACAGCCCCTCAAAAAACTCATGTTCTTATGTCACGGGATTCTAAGGAACCTTGTTACTGTTCCGGCGATGGAGCTGTGTGAAGGCCTTTTATTTGCGGGATACGTTTGTGTTTTTATCGGCACCATGTCGGGGGACGTAAGTCGTCCTTCCGTTTTATGTGAGGCTGTATGAAAAAGGCAATTCTGGTATGGATTTTATTTTTCACTGTGTTCACAGTATGGATTAAACAACAAATATTTCATAGACTGGATCATTACAGGAACGGCAATACCTATTATGAGGTTTTTTTTTTATTTTTTTTTATTGGGGAATTAGGATTTTTTTGTTTGTTTTTTCATTATTTTTATTTGTTTAACCAGTTCCCGACCAGCCCGGTCCCCCAACCCCCCACCATGTCCTCCAGCTTCCTGAATGCCTGGTCACACTGCGGGTGGTGCAGTCTCCCGAACTCTTTTTGAAGAAAAAGGGAAAAGAAGGGATTTGGAGGGAATTTTCCAAAAATTCCCCAAATGGTGCGGTAGAATGGCAGTTGCCGTGCTGATTCTACCTTGGCCCTGGGTAATGACTCCCCCGTCATTAGCAACAACCCTGGTACTATTATGTAGAGGACCCTTTGGGGCCCCTCAGGTAACAATATCTGGGTGTGAGTAACACCTCTGCAATTCCTATAGCTACACCTGAGTTTCTAGCAGATACTTCACTCCTAACAGAGAACTTTTGTCTAACCCCCGAAAAACTCTTAGAACAAATCTGTTATTTTAAGTCATATCAATGTAAAGGGGCCAAAAATCGGAAATTGGTACAAAACAGCCTGGTTCCGCGGTGGGTGGTGCAGTCTCCCAACCCTTTTTGAATGGGTAGGGGAAGGGTTGGGACTTGCCAAACCCCCCGGGTGGGTTAGAATGGGAAGTGCTGGCTCATGGTACTATCTTGCGCTTGGGCGAATGACCTCCCCCCCGCCCCTTGTACAAAACTGGTCCTATTTGAAGGGACCCTTTGGGGCCCCCCCAGGTAAAAATTGGGGGTAAACACCTCTGCTTCTATAGCTACCCTGAGTTTTTTAGCAGAACTTCACTCCCAAAAGGAAATTTTGTCTAACCCAGAAAACCCCCTTAAACAAGTCTCGTTCATTATAAGTCTATATCACATGGAAACGGGGGAAGATCGGAGATATGGTACAATACACCCGGTCCCCCCCTGCGGTGGTGCAGTCTCCCGAAAAAACCCATCTGAAAGGGTAGGGGAGATGGAGTCTGGGACTTCCAACCCCCCATGGGCTTTTCTACTGGCTTCCGGCGAGGGAGTACCTTTTCCACCAAAGGGGGAACTGACCTCCAACGGTGTTAGTCCACTGGTCATTTGTAAGGTACCTTTGGCCCCCCCCGGGAACAAGATCTGGGTTTGGATAATACTTCTCAATTCCTTTTGTACAAACTTTAGCAGATACTTCACTCCTAGCATAAGCCGCATGGTCCCCCGAGGTGCCCCAGTTCCCCAACCCATCGAAAGAAAAAGGGAGCAAATTCAGAGACTTTCCCCCCTCCCCGTGGGTGGTAAACTGGCAAGTATGTGGTGTGATGTCTCCTTCCGCTCTGGGCACCACCTCCCACCGTGTTTCTACAACACTGGTCCTTAAAGTAGGGGCCCCTTTGGGGGCCCCCAGGGAAAAGATCGGGTGGAAAACACCTCTGCAATTCCTATAGCTACACCTGAGACTCTTTACCAGATACTTCAGTCGTAACAGAGAACTTTTGTCTAACCCAGAAACCCTCTTAGAACAAGTCTCGTTCATTATAAGTCTATATCACACTTGTATAAAACAAACATCTTATTTGCTCGGTGTGGATGCTCACTACTCCCTTTCCTAGTAGTTCTTTTTTCAGGCTCTAATAAAATGGAAAAATTACCTGTCGGGTGAAAAAACGTGGGATCGCCCAACCCACAATTCCCAGGGGGCCCTGCCGTCCACACACCTGGGGCTCTGCCCCATAATGACCCTTTTCCCCAACTGCCCACAGCAAATCTCCTGCCGACCAAGTCACTTCCTAGAAACTCCTAAACTTTCTCTAACCCTCCCAACCCCGGGACAATGGGGGGAAACGCCCAATAATATCCATTTCACAGCGCAATTTACAGCCTCATTAGGCCCCCGCTATGAAGCATCCAGGCAAACCTCATTGTTCACCAGAAAGGAGGTGCCAGGACCAATTTATCTATGAATGGGGGAGATGGTTGGCCCGCCGGCCCTCTTGGGTTTTCTACTGTTTAAAGGCAACGAGTGGAAAGTTCTGAGGAAATGAGAAGGAATGTTTACTCTGTAATGCATCACTTCATTTGTAACTATTTCTCCTCCAAAACACAACGCCATATGTCTGCCAGCAAAAAGTTTAATGAAAACCCAAGCTGAGACCCGGGGTGGGAGTATAGGAAACTTCATAAGGGGGGAGTACTATAGACAGTAGTTTATTTCTTGTATTGGGGGGAGAATTATGTAGTTTATTCTTCACTAGGGGGGAGTAAAATAGTAGTTATTTTCTTGTATTTGGGGGGCAAATTTATTAGTTAAAATTCTTGCACTTGGGGGGCCAGTTTTTATAGTAGTTATTTTCCTTAAATAGGGGGCTTATTATAGTATTTTATATTCTTGCACATGGGGGGCCCAGTTTTAAATAGTATTTATTTTCCCTGTACATGGGGCGTATTTTAGTAGTTATATTCTTGTACAAAAAAAAGCAATTTTTAGAAAGTTATATTCTTGTACATAGGGGCATTATTATAGTAGTTATTTTCTTGTACTTTGGGGAAAGTATTATTAGTTTATTCTTGTACATAGGGGGCGGGTTTTAATGTGTTATTTTTTCTTGTACTTGGAACAGTATTATAGTATTTTATATTTTTGTAAAAAGGGGGGCGTTTTATAGTAGTTATTTCTTGTAATAGCGGGCATTATTATATAGTTATATTCTCTACATAGGGGGCGTTTTATAGTGTTATATTTTTGAAACATACGGGCAGTATTATAGAAATTTTAAATTCTTGTACATGGGGGCAGTAAAAATAGTAGTTATATTCTTGTACATAGGGGCGTATTATAGAAAGTTGTTTTTATTGTCCATAGGGGGCAGAAATTATAGTATTTAAATATTTTTGTAAAAATAGCACAGTATTATAGCAGTTAAAATTTTGTATATGGGGGCAGTATTATATATTTTAAAATTCTTGTACATAGAGAGCAGTATTATAGTATTTTTAAATTGTTATAAATGGGCAGTATCATGTATTTTTATTTTGTACAACAAATATATACAAAAGAGATGTATCACTTATACCAGCTGTACATATAGGATTATATACAGGAGACCCCCCAGGTTTCCCACATGCTCTATTCACTATATCGGAGACCCCCGGGTTATACCACACGTCCATATCCTATATTACGGGACCCCGGGTTATAGAGCATGCTTATATCCCCCTTTTAACAGGGCCCCCAGGTTAACCAGCATCTTCTACACTTATACGGGGGAGATCCCAGGTTATACCACATGCTCCAATCACTATTACAGGGTCCCCAAAATTATACCACCGCCCCGTATCAATTTTTAACGGGGCCCCCATTATCCCCGCATGCTCCTACACTATATACAGGAGATCCCCGGTTAAAAACCACTGCTTCATATCACTTTTACGGAGATTCCATTTACCACATGCTCCATATCACTAAACAGGAGACCCCCAGGTTATACCACAGCCCCATATCACAATAAGGGATCCCAGGTTATACCAGCATGCCCATATCATTTTAAAAACAGGAGATCCCAAAGGCATACCAGCATGCCCATATCCTTTATACGGGAAAAGCCTAGGTTAACCCATGCTCCATAACTATTAAGGAGACCCCCAGGTTAACCGCATGCCCCATACCCTATATACGGAGATCCCGGTTATACCCATGCCCATATCCTTATACAGGAGACCCCGGGGTTTATACCGCATGCTCCATTCACAATACGGGGAGACCCCCAGGTTATCCCACATGCTCCATATCACTTATCGGAGACCCCCAGGTTATACCGCATGCCCTATATTATACAGGAATCCCAGGATATACCGCTGTCCATATCATTTTTCAGGAGATCCCCGGGTTATACCGCATGCCCATATCACTATATACAGATCCCCAGGTTATACCAGCATGCCCCATATCACTATATACGGGGATCCCGGGTTATCCCAGCATGCCCCCATATCACTATATACAGGAGATCCCAGGTTATCCCAGCAGCCCCATATCCCTTTTTTCAGGAGAGCCCGGGGTTATCCCGCATGCCCATATCATATTCGGAGATCCCCAGGTTTACCAGCATGTCCATATCACTTATCAGGAGACCCCCGGGTTATCCCAGCATCCCCATATCACTATATACGGAGATCCCCCGGGTTATACCGCATCCCCATACCCTAATACAGGAGAGGCCCCGGGTTTATACCACTGCCCCATACCCACATTACAGGAGACCCCAGGTTATACCGCATGTCCTATACTATAAAACAGGAATCCCGGTTTTACCAGCAGCTCCATATCACTTTAGGAGATCCAAGGCTATCCCGCATGCTCCATACACTAATACAGGAGATCCCGGGTTATATCAGCAGCCCCATTCATATATACGGGGGGGGGCCCAGGTTTATCCAGCATGCTCCTATCACTATATACAGGAGAGGCCCGGTTACACCGCATGCTCCATTCACTTAAAGGAGACCCCCGGGTTTCCAGCATGCCCCCATTCACAAAATTTACGGGAGACCCCCAGGTTATCCCAGCAGCTCCATTCCTATATACGGGAGTCCCCAGTTATCCGAGCTCATATCACTATATACGGGAGGGGGCCAGGTTTACCAGCATGCCCTTTTCCCTATATAAAGGAGGGGGCCAGGTTTATACCAGCATGCTCCTATCTTTAAAATTTACAGGAGATCCCCGGGTTTACCAGCATCCCCTTTATACATATACAGGAGATCTCCAGGTTATACCAGCATGTGCCTATCACTATATACAGAGATCCCAGGGTTATACGCATCTCCATATCCTTATACGGGGAGATCCCCAGGTTTATACCAGCATGCCCCATATCATATTAAGGAGGGCCCGGGTTTACCCCGCATGCCCCCTTATAAATATATCAGGAGTCCCCAGGTTATACCAGCATGCTCCATATCCATATACAGGAAAACCCCAGGTTATACCAGCATGCTCCATATACTATTACAGGAGATCCCAGGTTATACCAGCATGCCCATATCACTATATCAGGGGGGCCAGGTTATACCAGCATGCTCCATATAAAAAAATTTCAGGGGGGTTACCAGCGTGCTCCATACACTATATACAGGAGATCACCAGGTTATACCAGCATGCTCCATGTCACTATATACAAGAGATGTATAATTTATACCAGCTGTACATATATCACTGTATATAGGAGAGGCCCAGGTTATACCAGCAGGTTCAGGCCCTTATTGTATCCCAATCATTAGATGACACCCTCCAGAGTGCTCTCTGTGACTACCCAGGTCACACATAACAGATTGGCCCTGATCTAAATAAATATTATATTTATTTCTTAAAAATATAAAACTTTGCCCTTAAATTAAACCCCCTAAACCCCGGCTTCTTTTTTAAAAAATAGTCATGATGGGGTATTTATTAACTGTCATAAACTCTAGGTAGTGACGTACCTGCCGCAGAATGACCATCTCGCCGGGTTCTTCAGAGACATCAAGCAGCAGTCGTCTGGGAAAAAAATAAACAAAAATCCATTTATCAACAACCAAGGGATAAAAAAGCTGCCGGATTCACACAATAACCATACACATGGGCCCTTTTAAAAAAAGGGGGGGCCGGGCCGCTAATGAAAATTAAAAACGCCCTCCCATCCCCTCCAATGATAAGCTGGTAATAGATGGAGACCTAAATGCCAATTGACAAATTAGCCAAGTCACAAGACCTCTATCTGTCCCCAGAGACACATTCACTGGATTGTGCCCTCCTTTGTTTTTGTTTTATTCACTAACCTGAGACACAATAGAAAACCAGCGACGGTAGCCAAAAACTATTCACTTCCCCAAGTTTCAACAAGTTAAAATTAAAAAGTACTGAAAAAAAAAAACACCCCCTGACAAAAGGGGCTTTTCCCATAAGAGTGACGTTTATACTGACTAGAAAAATTAGTAAAAAAATGTGTATTAATTAGGGGACTAAAAAAAAACTACTACAATATCCCCCCTATGTGAAAATAAAAACTGTAAAAATTGCCCCAATGTGAAAAAATATAACTACTATAATTCTGCTCCTATGTACAAGAATATAACAAATATAATACTCCCCCTATGTACGAATATAACTACTAAATACTCCCTCCTATGTAAAATAATAAAACTACTAAATATTTCCCCCCTAGTAAAAGAATATAACTATATAATACTCCCCCCTATGTAAAAGAAATAATCTACTTTAATGCTCCCCCCAGTACAAGAAATAAAATACTATAATACTTTTTCCTAGTAAAAAAAAATATAACTCTAAATACTGCTCCTATGTACAAAAATATAACTACTATAATACTGCCCCCTATGTACAGGAATTAACACTATAATTGCCCCCTATGTACGGGAATATAACTATTAAAATACCCCCCCCTATGAGAAGAATATAATACTATAAATCCCCTGTCAAGAATATAACACGTACAAAAGCTCCTATTACAAGAATATAACTACAATAATACTCCCCCTATGTACAAGAATAAACTATTTAAAATACTACCCCCTTGTACAAGAATAAAAACTTATAATATCCCCCCTATTAAAAAAATATAACACTTTTTAAACTCCCCCCTATGCAAGAATATAATACTATAATATGCCCCTAGTAAAAAGAATATAACTCTAAATACCCCCCCTTGTACAAGAATTTTAATACTATAATACTGTCCTATTACAAAAATAAAAATTACAAAAATATCCCCCCTATTACAAGAATATAACTACTATATACTCCCCCCTATTAAAAGAAATAACTACTATAAAAATGCCCCCTAGTACAAGAATAAAAACTATTTTATCCCCCCTAGTCAAAAATATAACTACTTAATGCTGCCCCCTATGTACAAGAATAAACCCCTACTAAAATACTGCCCCTATGTACAAAATAAACTATTAAAATAGCCCTATTACAAGAATATAACTGCTATAAAATGCCCCCTTTGTACAAAATATAACTACTATAATATGCCCCCTTGTAAAGAATATAACTACTATAATATCCCCCCATGTACAAAAATATAACTACTAAAATACCCCCCCCTAGTACAAGAATTAATACTAATACTGCCCACTATGTACAAGATATAAATCTTAATATCCCCCCTATGTACAAAATATAACTATTTAAAATCTCCCCTTTTGTACAAGAATTAATATATAATACTGCCCCCTATGAAAAAGAGTATAACACTATAATACTGCCCTTAACAAGAATATAATCTATAATACTGCCCCTATGTACATAAATTAATACTTAATATGCCCTATGTACAAGTATAAACCATAATTTCCCCCCCTAGTACAAGATTTAAAAAATATATAATACTGCCCCTATATACAAAATAAACTACTAAAAATATGCTCTATGTACAAGAATATAACTACTGTAATACTGCCCCTATGTACAAGAATAAAACTACTAAAATATCCCCCCTATGTACAAAAAATTAACTACTTAATACTGCCCCCTATGTACAAAATAAAAATTTCTATAATACTGTTTTTTGTACAAGAATATAACTACTAAAATATGCCTCCCTAGAGAGAGGACCTCTTTTGGTGAGCTCCTGTGTCGGAGAAACCCCGGGGGGGGCCCCCCGGGGGGGAGTTTCCCCCAACAAGGCCCGCTTCTGGGCCCTCCCTTTTGTGATTAAAACCCCGTCTCCTGATTGTGGATAAAGCCCTAACGTTCGGGAAGTTCGCAAAGACTGAATGCGGGCTCCCGGTGCAGAAGCAGCAGCAGTGCAGTAATGTTTGTGCAATGAAGGGGAAGCCCCAAAAGTTTGATGAAACAACCAGCGGGGAACAAGCAAGCCCTGGAAGTGTTACCAATGAGCAGGGTGAAGCAGGTGAAGCAGCTCCAGTGAGCCTCAGGTGAGAAACCCGTCCATACCCCAGCGAACCCCCGAAAACCCTCGGGAAGGCAGACCATACAGGAAAACCCCTCGGGGCGGGTCGTGCTGCAGGTGTCCAAACGCGCTTGGGAGGGAGCGCAGAAAGGGCCCCGGAAAAAGCCGGGGACCATGGGGGGCAAGACGGCAGGAAAGTGAAAGGTACCGCAGTGCAGCAGGGGAAGGAACGGGGCCCATCCCCAAGATGGTGGTCCCGGCGATACAGCACCGCAAAAAGCCAAGCTGGAAGTCAAGCCCCGCAAGACCCCCCAATAGCGGTCAGAGGCTACAGACGCCCCGGGGCGTCCTGGCAGAGCAGATCCCCCTTTCTGGGGAGGAAATGAGGCTTTGATCAAAGAGAAAACAGGTCGCAAAAAAGTTGACTGCTTATACAAGCGAAAGCTGCAAACCCGAAAAAACAGGAGCTGCATGACCGCAAGTGAGCTCCCTCGCCATAGAGCTCGCTCACACCCTAAGGGAATGGAGTCCCCAAATGGTCAAATGGGGGCCCGTCGGTGAAAACTTAAAAGAAACCAGGACGCTTTGTAGTGACAAGCAGAGCAATCGTCCGCATATCCGCAAAACCCCTCAAGCGCAGCCGGCAGTCCTTGCAGACCCATCCGCGTCCTGCAAATTTTCCCCTTTTTGGAGGGGGGTTTGTATAGGAAAGGAGCGCAAGTGTCCAGCAAAGCCACAATCTACAGTGGGCTTGGGCAAGGCCCACAAGTACCAGCAACCACACGGTGCAACAAGTTGTGACCTCCCACCTGCACCCCAAAGGCCCGGAAAACCACCCGAAGCAACACCTTGGTTTTCCTTTTGAAAGGTAAGTGTGCTGGGGTACAGGTACTAAAGTCCCCCAATAAGTCACTGCAGCGACACAGGTTTGCCCGGCGGACAATCAGATCTCTGCTGTGCAAGGAATCCCAGCTTGCTGTGCAGGAGTCCCAGCTCTGCTGTGAGGACGATCCCGCTCTGCTGGGTGGAATCCCGCTCTGTGTGCAGGACGATCCCAGCTTGTGTGAGGACGACCCAGCTTGCTGTGCAGGACGATCCCCCTTCGTGCAGGACGACCCATCGCTGTGCAGGCGATCCAGTCGCGTGCAGGGCGATCCCAAACTTCTGTGCTGGCACCAGCTCTGCGTAGGATTACTGCAAAGACTTAATAAATGCAGGTTTCAGATATTATTTCTGATGCTCCCCGAGGGGGAAATGTTTCCCAGTTGGTGTGGGAATTTGGGGCCATCTTGGGTCAGGCCCCCTATAATCCTTTTCTAGAGGGGTGGTGTAAAAACATGAGGTGGATGTAAGGAGGGGGCCCCGCAGTCCAATGCCCAGGACTTTCCCCCCCTTTTGGGCACAGACCCTCATAGTGCAGCCCCTCAGCAGCCACCCGGCCCCATTGCAGCAGGGGAAATGGCCCCAGCCGTAGCTCTTCTGGGAATGCCTGGAGCCGGGGGGTCTCTATCTTTTACCCCGCAGTATACAGGCCAGGGGTTCAAGGGAGGGGCGGGGGTCAGGTTTAGCATAAGGGGCCAAGGAAGATCTGCCTGATAGGGGGTTTGTGGGCAGAGAGTCCTTTTAGCCAGATGGGGTTCCCGCCGACCAACATCCGGGAGGATCAACCTTCCCGTAGACAAGGCTTGAGTTAGTTTTAACTTATGTCAATTGGACCGGTTTGGTCTAATTTGCCGGGTCGGGGTATGAGGGGGGGGAACAAAAACAGCTTTTTCCCCATATCAAAAACCCGATACAGTTAATGTCACCATAATCTTCTGGAACGAATCAGTTCCCTATCAGGACATTGTCTTTTGGCTCAGGAGGCATTGTGCCTCCCTCTACGACCAAGGCCAGGGATAGGGTGGGTCTGGGGCTGGAGGGTGGAAGGCCCTGGTAAAATTGCGTCGCACCAGAATATCAACTACCCTCGCCGAACGTTCTTTATCGGGCCCGGGGGAGGGGGGTCTTCTATGGGGTCAGCCCGCAAATGCTTTAAGTGGGCATGAGGGCACAAGGGCCGGGGTGCACAGTGGTGAAATGCAGCTTGTGTGGGGGGTCGGCCATGTCGTGCCACATGATAAAAGTAATGCAACCTCTGTGGGGAAATTTGGGCACCCCCATAAGGGTTTTCCCGGGAGCATGGCACAACATTTAGAGCTTTCCCCGATGAGGGCTTATTGGAAGGGGGAGCGAACCCGGAGGGGGTGGGCCCTTGCATCAGGGTTGGATGACCCACCCGAACCTAACCTATACAGGTGACCAGCCAGACCCAAACCCAGTGTGGCCATAGGGGGCAAGGGGATGTGGCAGGATACACAGCACCCCTTAGCACCCTAAATCCGCCTCATTAAAACAGGAAAAAGAGAGGCCCAAAGTAAAAGGAAGAAAGACAAAACCAGCCCAAAACCTGACAGGAATGGACCTTTTCCAAAATCCGGTGGGAAGAAGGTGAAAAGGGGAGGGCCGATGGGCTAAACCCCAAAAGGTCAGTGTCCTGTCTGAGGGGAAAAATCGGCAGCTGAGGGGAGAGCTAGAATGGGAACTGAAGAAAATGATGGAAGAGTATGATGGGGAGAATGATCCCCCCAAGAAAAGGAGGGCCCGCCGGGATGAGGGACAGAGGTCAGAATGGAGCGGTGGGGGGGAGGATGGGTTGATTCGATTATGTGATGGCTCACTCTTCTGCTGATTTTTGAATTTTTACACCTAAATCATCTCAGGTAATGTGAAAAGCATCAAGGGGAAAAAAGGAAGAACCGTGTCACCCAGTCATGTCCGAAAAACCCAAAGTAAGGGTAATGGAATTAGGAAGAACCCCGAATAGGGGAAACTATGGAGGAAATAGGAGGGGGAAAAGTCACACTTTTTTGTTACCACATTGTCCCCCCCCTCCCCCCCCCCAAAAGGTTTGGGCTTTTTATGTTAAATTTATTCCCCCTTTTTCATTTACGGAGGAAAAAAATGATCGTTCCCGGGTTATTTATAATTTTTTTTTTTTTTTTTTTTACTTTCTCCCCAACCCGGGGTGGATTTTATAAGTTACCTTTTGTTATACCTAGCTGAGTGATTATTTTTTGATGAGTGTGTATTTCTGTTTTGTTTTATTGTTTTTGTTTTTGATTTGTTGTATCCCTGTAAGTTTCTACAATAAAAAATTTCCCCCCATTTCAAGAAATAATACTATAATGCTGTTCCCATGTAAAGATATAACTACTATAATGCTGTTCCTATGTATAAGAAAATAACTACTTAGTACTGCCGCTAGTACAGATTAACTAATAATCTGTCTCCATGTATAAAAATATAACTACTATAATCTGCCTCCCATGTCAAAAATATAACTTTAATATGCCTCCTATGTACAAGAATTAACTACTATAATATGCCCCCTAGTAAAGAATTAATTTTCTATAATAATGCCCCCCAGTACAAGATTAATACTATAATATGCCCCCTTTTGTAAAGAATATAATATTAATATGCTCCATGTACAAAATATAACTACATAATAACCCCCCTATGTACAAGAATAAAACTCTATAATACTGCCCCTTGTACAAGAAATAACTATATAATAGCCCTATGACAAAAAAAACTCTATAATATGCTCCCTTGTACAAGAATAGAACTAATATAATCTGGGGGCATTACAAGAATAAAACTCTATAATACTGCTCCTTGTACAAAAATGAACTACTATAATACGGTAGCTTTTACAAAAATAGAACTACTATAATATGCCCTCTTGACAAGAATATAACTACTATAATATGCCCCGTATGTACAAGAATATAACTACATAATACTGCCCCTTGTACAAGAATACAACTACTTAAACTGCCCCCTTGTACAAAAATATAATACAATAATACGCCCCCCATGACAAGAAATAACTACAATAATACTGCCCCCCTGTACAAGACTATAACTTATAATATCCCCCCATGTACAAGAATATAATACTTAATACGCCTCCTAGAGAGAGGACGTGTTCTGTGAGTCCTGATTTTTGGAGAAAGCCCCGGGCGGGGCCCCCCGGCAGGGGGGGTTCCCCCAAACAAGGCCCCGGGTTCACGGGGCCCAATTCTGGGAAATTAACCCCCGGGGTCCCCAATCCGGGGGTGGAAATCCCAAAATTAAGAGGGAAATTTGTGCAGTAAAACATCATGGAAGGGGGGAGAAGCATTTGTGAGCACAAGAAGCTTTAGAATAAAAGTTTGGGGCAAGACCCTGCCAGCATGCAGCAGTGAAGCAGACGCCATTACACCGGGAGGTGTGCCGCCCCAGCAGACACCCCAGAACCTCTGGAGAGCAAATGACCCCGCAGAATCTCAGCAGCAGGGAATGGCGTCTGAAGTAGCGATCTGGGAGCAGCAAATGTGGGCGTAAAAATGGGGGGCCAAGCAGCACCAAGCTACAAGGGCCATACACCCCACAAGGGAACCTGGAGCCGGCCCCAACCCAGGGGGTTTACCCCCCCAATGCCCGCAAGAGCCAGCAGCCTCCGAGCCCCCAGAAGGGGCAGAGCGCGCCCCCCGAGCTGCACCTGGCGACCAGATCCCTGCACTGGTGCAAGAATGGAACCCAAGAAAAACAAGGGCCCACTGCAAAAAAGATCCAAAATGCATGTTTAAAATGAAAGGCCGCCCTCCCCGAAACCGACCTCATGGACAAGAAACTGGGGTCACTGGCGACGCTGGGGAAAGACCCCGAAAGGGGATGGAGACTTCATGGAGAACTGGGACCTGTTTGGGGGAAAACCCACAGGAAACCCGGAGAGGTTTGTGAGGCAGGGGCCCGAAAAGGTTGCAGGGCACCTAGAGCCTCCACTAGCAACACCCAGCAAGTAAGGCCTTTATTGCACCAGAAGCCTTTCCCCTTTTTTTAAAAGGGGGATCTCTACAGGGGAAAAAGGTCCAGGAGCAGGGGGATCTGCAGTAACACCAGACAAGCAACAAGACCGGGACTCTACCTGACACAAGTCCCACGGTCACTGTCCACCAGGGGAACCCCCGCCTGCAGGTCAGCAGACAGTATCCCCGCAACAGGAACTTCCCTACATGCCAATCTCCTTTTTTGGCGGGGGGGTCCCCCCTATTTGGGTCCCCTCCCGCCCTCCCCGGGGGGTTGGCACCTCCCGCCGCCTGCAGGCGGCGGGGGTCCTTTTAAAAAACCCCCGGCGAAGGTAGCGCTGGTGCGCTACTCTTGCGCCGCGGGACCGCTCTACGGCGGGGGCAGCGGGCCCAGGGGCCCTCACCCCCCCCCGGGCTCACGTGCGGGGAGGGGGCAGGAGGGGGTCGTTCCCCCCCTCCCTCCCCCCCTGTATGTACGGCGCCGGTGTTGGGGCCCCTACATACAGTTTAGCGGCGCAGGGGAAGTGACGCGGGCTGCAGGGGGAGTGAAAGGGGGGGGCGGGTTCTCATTCCCCTGGATGAAAGATCGGTCGGGAGCGGCGCGTGCAGGGCCTGGTAAAGGTAAATGGATTTTATATTTTTTTTTTTTAGTTTAGGGGGTCTACCCCGGCTAACAGAGGGCAACTACCTGGCAACAATGGGGGCACTACCTGGCAAAAAGGGGCCCCTACCTGGTAAAAAGGGGGCACTATGGCAACAAAAGGGCACTACCCGGCAACAAAGGGGGCATACCTGGCAACAAAGGGGGCACTACCTGGCTAAAGAGGGGGCACTACTGGCTAACAAAGGGGGCCTACCCTCAACAAGGGGGCACTACCTGGGAACAATGGGGGGATACCTGGCAACAAAGGGGGGACTACCCGGCTAAAAGGGGACTACCTGGGTAACAATGGGGAAGGCAAAGGGGGGGGTTGGGTTTGGGGGGGGGGGGGGGGGGGGGGGGGGGGGGGGGGGGGGGGGGGGGGGGGGGGGGGGGCCCAGGGGGGCGGGGGGGGGGGGGGGGCGGGGGGGGGGGGGGGGGGGGGTTTTGGGGGGGGGGGGGGGGGGGGGGGGCCCCCCCCTGGGGGGGGGGGGGGGGGGGGGGGGGGGGGGGGGGCGGGGGGGGGGGGGGGGGGGGGGGGGGGTTTTGGGGGGGTGGGGGGTTGGGGGGGGGGGGGGGGGTGTAGGGGGGGGGGGGGGGTGGGGGGAGGTGGGTGGGGGGGAGCTTGTGTGGGGGGGGGGGGGGGGGGGTGGGGGGGGGGGGGGGGGGGGGGGGGGGGGGGGGGGGGGGGGGGGGGGGGGGGGGGGGGGGGGGGGGGGGGGGGGCGGGGGGGGGGGGGGGGGGGGGGGGGGGTGGTGGGGGGGGGGGGGGGGGGTTGGGGGGGGGGGGGGGTGGGGGGGGGGGGGGGGGGGGGGGGGGGGGGGGGGGGGGGGGGGGGGGGGGGGGGGGGGGGGGGGGGGTTGGGGGGGGGGGGGGGGGGGGGGGGGGGGGGGGGGGGGGGGGGGGGGGGGGGGGGGGGGGGGGGGGGGGGGGGGGGGGGGGGGGGGGGGGGGGGGGGGGGGGGGGGGGGGGGGTGGGGGGGGGGGGGGTTTGGGGGGGGGGGGGGTTTGGGGGGGGGGGGGGGGGGGGGGGGGGGGGGGGGGCGGGGTTGGGGGGGGGGGGGGGGAGGGGGGGGAAAAGGGGGGGGGGGGGGTTTGGGGGGGGGGGGGGGGGGGGGGGGGGGGGGGGGGGGGGCCCCCCCCCCAAAAAAAAACCCCTTTTTGGGGGGGGAAAATTTGGGGGGGGGTGGGGAAAAACCCCCCGGGGGGGGGGGCCCCCAAAAAAAGGGGGGGGGGGGGGGGGGGGGGGGCCCCCCAAAAAATGGGGGCACTCCCAAAAAAGGGGGGGAAAAAAAAGGGGGGCCCCCCCCCAAAAAAAAGGGGGGAACCCTAAAAAAAACCCCCCCCAAACACCCCCTTTTTTTCCCCCCCCCCGGGGGGGGGGGGTTTTTTAAAAGGGGGGCTTTTCCCCCCCCAAAACCCCTTTTGGGGGGGGCCGCCCGGGGGGGGGGGTTTTTTTTTAAAAGGGGGAAAAAAGGGGGGGGGGGTTTGGGGACCCCCCCCCCCTTTTTTTTTAAAAATTTTTTTAAAAAGGGGGGGGGGGGGGGGTTTTTTTTTTCCCCAAAAAACCAAAAAAAAAACCCTGGGGGAAAAGGGGAAGGGGGGCCCGGGGCCTTGCAGGGGGTTTGGGGGGGGGGGGGCCCGCACGGGGGCCAAGGGACCCCCAAAGGGGGGGGTTTTTCCCCCTTTAGGATCGGTTTGGGGCCCCCCAAAATAATGTTTTTTGGGGGGGCCTTTCCTTAATTTTTTTGGTTGGGTTTTTGGGGTTTTTTTTTGGGGGGGGGGGGAAAAAAAATTTTTTTTTTTTTTTTCCCCTGGGGGGGGTTTTGGGGGGGCCCCCCCCCCGGGGCCCCCCCCCCGGGGGCCCCCCGGGGGGGGGAGCAGCCCCCCACCCCCCCCGGGGGGAAAAAAAAGGGGGGGGAATTGGGGGGGGGGGGAAAAAAAAAAAGGGGGGGGGGGGAAAAAGGGGGGTTTTTGGGCCCAAAAGGCCCCCCCCGGGGGGCCCGGAGTTTTTTTTCCCCCCTGGTCCCAAAGGGGGGCTTTCCTACCTGGCTACAAATTTGGCTCAAACTGGCTACGGGGGGGGGCATCAAATTGGTTACAAGGGGGGCATCTCCCAGCCTTTTTAAGGGGCACTCCCTGGTTTTTGGGGGGTATTTAACCGGGGCCATAAGGGCATCTACCGGGCTTTTTTCCCAAAAAGCCGTTAGCAGTTAGGTGGAGTGGGTGTGGGTACGCGCGCCCCCCAATGAGTTCCCCTGCTTTTTCATTTTCGAAAGTTGGAACTATGAAACTTCCCTGAAGGTAACTGTGTGGTAGCAGGGAAAGGACTACAAGTCCAGCAGAGAGCACTTTTCACCCAGGGACTGTGGACCACCCCTGGGGGGAAAATTGTGCAGCAGCAGAGCAGGGCCAAGGTGTTTCCCTGTGCAGGGGGATTGCTGCCTGGGGGCCCAGGTACTCAGGAGTCGCATTCCCAAGGCCCCTCAGGACTCTATATAATGATTGTGACATGGTTTTGTTTCTAAAGCTGGGGAGGACTCTGTGTCTGGGTAATGCTCCTGCAGGGGATAAGTTTTGCGTCTGTGTGGGAGCTAGTTCCACCCTCCGGGTTTTGGGTTTCCCTGTGGGTTTCTATTGCTCCCAGAGTCCATAAGGTTGATGGAGATAAAGGGGCAGGAAAATCCACTGCGGGGATTTTCCCCCATTAGTTCCCCCAGTAGTGGCCCCCCCTAGTCCCAGGGGGGTCAGCACCCCACCCCGCACCCGCCCCCCGCCTCAGGAGAGCGGGCTAGTCATGCCCTCCTAGGAATCCCTGGAGCAGAGGGTCCCCATCTTTCATGTAAACAGCAGTTACACGGGCCAGGCCCTTAAGAGGAGGAACGTGGTCCGGTTCAGGCTTTAAAAAGGGCCCAAAGGAAGAGTGCCCAAGTAGGGGTTTATTGTGCGAAAACCTATTGTGTGGCCAAATGGGCTTCCCGGGTGGGAGCATCCCCGGGAGTGAAATTTAAATTTTCCCCGACAGCCGGGCTATTAAGGGGAGCTTCAAGCTCATTCGGCCTGGCCGGTTCTGGTCCAGCTTCACCAAAGGTTTTAGGGGCGAGAGGGTGGGAAAGTTCGCTTCATCCCATCTCTAAGCCAGACACAGTGAACGTCACCAAAACATGTTCTGGAATGAACCGTCCCCTACCAGGACATTGTTTCTTTTTGGGTCAGGAGGGCAAATGTGACCCGTCTTGACCCCCACTAAGAACCCGGGATGAGGTTTGGGGTCTGGACCCCCGGAGGGGGGAAGGTCCTTTTTTTAAGGGTGCGTCAGGAAACCCCCAATGTACCCACCCTCTGCCCAACTCCTTCCCTCGGGGCCGGGAGAAGTGGGGTTGCTTCTACCCCCCGGTCAAGCCACGGAAAAGCTTTTTTAAAAGTGGGAGGCCCCGGGGGATATAGCGAAATGGTTGGCCAAAACCCCCCGGTGAAATGTAACCCTGTGTGGGGGAGGGGAAAAATGTCGTGCCCCCGTGCCAGAAGAAACCCGGGGCAAATTTAAAGTGCGAAATTGGGCATGCCCACAGGGGAGTGCCCCAACGTCTGGCATAAATCTCTGGGAAATCCCTGGGTGGGGGGCTTACTGGAGGGGCAGATGTAACCCGGAGGAGGTGGCCCTTTATGACCCGCCAGATCCACAGCCTGATTTCAGGTAAACCCGCCCCGAAAAACCAAAAAGCCCGGGCACAGGTAAACCCGCCAGGGCCAACCACAGGCCGGGGTCATAGGGGTGGCATGGAAATTTGGGAGGGGCAGGGTGGACAGCCAAACCAAAAAGGGGCACCTTACTTTGGGCCCTTTATCTAAGTCAAAAGAGAAAGGGGAAAAAAAAAAAAGTAAAAGGAAAAAGAATAAATCCACCCGAAAACCCGGGGGAAGAATAGCCCCTGGTCCAAAAGGGTTGGTGGGGAAAAAGGTTTAATAAAAGGGGGGGGGCGCGTTTCCCGCTTCCAAAAAAGGGGGCGTGTCCTGTTGAGGAAGGGGTGAGG
>JAODAL010060507.1:0-20859 GCA_025379985.1 Phyllomedusa bahiana | reverse complement strand
CCCCATATACAGCCCCTACTCCACGTATCCCCCATATACAGCCCCTACTCCACGTATCCCCCATTCACCCTTAAATAAACGAAACCCCCAAATATACAGACCCCCCTTCCGTATAAACCATTTCCCCCTTACCCACGTATCCCCTTTCAAAAAATAAAAAGGAAAAACTTACGAAATCCCATATAAAAAGGTTAAAAAAATTTTAAAAATCCCATATAAAGACCCCAATACTCCACGTATCCCCATATACGGGCTTACCCCAAGTATCCCAAAAACCCGCCACACCCAAGAAACCCCCCATATACAGCCCTTACTCCGGACCCCCAAATTTAAGCCCCAACTCCCGTATCCCCCATATACAGCCCCTACTCCACGTATCCCCCATATACAGCCTCTACTCCACGTATCCCCCATATACAGCCCCTACTCCACGTATCCCCCATATACAGCCCCTACTCCACGTATCCCCCATATACAGCCCCTACACCTTATTCCCCCTAACCCCCCAACCCCAACGTACCCCCCCCTTTCCAGCCCCTTTTCCCGAAACCCCCCATATACAGCCCTTACTCCACGTATCCCCCATATAAAAACCCCTATAGTACCCCCCATATACCCCTCTACCCCAGTACCCCCCATTTTTAAAACCCTTCAAACCCCCGATCCCCAATACGCCTTATCCACTTTATCCCCCATTTACAGCCCCTAACCCCGTATCCCCCATAACACCCCCTTTTCCCCAACGTTTTTTCCCCCATATACAGCCTCTACTCCACGCATAATATAAAACCCCTTACCCCAGTACCCCCTATACGCCCCTACCCCAAGTTTCCCCCTATACGCCCCCTTTTCAACTACCCCCCCTATACACCCCAAATCCACTACCCCCATTTAAGCCCCCTGTTATTTGTTTTCCCCATAAAAAACCCCTTTCCACTTTTCCCTTATACAGCCCCGGGAAACCTATCCCCCTTATAAAAAGTCTCCCCAAAGTATTCCCAAAACGCCCCTACCAAAGTACCCCCCCCTATACGGGCCACCATTTCCCATGTACCCCCATTACAGCCCCAAATTTCCACGTATCCCCATATACAGCCTCTACTCCAGTACCCCCCAATTTACACCCTCTACCCCCACTTTCCCCTATAAAAAGCCTTACCCCAACGTATCCCCCATATACAGCCCCTACTCCACGTATCCCCCATATACAGCCGCTTTTTACTGTTTCCCCCAAAAAAATTAAAACCCCCTACCCCCACGTTTCCCCCATAAAAAGGCCACCACCCACGTACCCCATATACACCCTTTAAAACTCCAGGGCCCCCCATAAAACAGCCCCTACTCCACGTATCCCCCATATAACCCCTCCCCCAAAAGTATCCCCCAAATATACACCCCCTACCCCCAGGGTATCCCCCTTATACAGCCCTATCCCGTACCCCCATTTCACCCTCTACCCCAACGTATCCCCCATATACAGCCCCTACTCCACGTATCCCCATATACCCCCCTTTTATTTCCACTTACCCCCCATAACACCCTTTTCTCCCGTTTCCCAAAATTTAAAAAAAACCGTCCCCCTATCAGTACCCCCCATATACAGCCCCTACTCCACGTATCCCCCATATACAGCCTCTACTCCACGTATCCCCCATATACAGCCTCTACTCCACGTATCCCCCATATACAGCCCCTACTCCACGAAATTCCCCAAAATACGCCCCTACCCCCACTTTACCCCCAAATATAAAGCCCCCTAACCCCAATTTTACCCCCCTTTAAACCCCCAACTCCACGTATCCCCCATTTTTCGCCCCTACCCCAAACGTCCCCCCATATACACCCTTTACCCAGATCCCCATATCACCCCTGGAAACCGTATCCCCCCTATACAGCCTCTACTCCACGTATCCCCCATATACCCCCCCTACACCCCGTACCCCCCAAATAAAACCCCCTACCCCACGACCCCCCCTTTACAGCCCCCTACCCCACTTATCCCCCATATACAGCCCCTACTCCACGTATCCCCCATATACAGCCCCTACTCCACGTATCCCCCATATACAGCCTCTACTCCACGTATCCCCCAATAACCTTACCCCACGTACCCCCCCCATATAAGCCCTTTACTCTCACGTACCCCCATTTAAGTCTAAAAACTACCCCCCTTTAACACCTCTACCCCATTTACCCCATTTCGGGCCCTTTACATGTTTTCCCCAAATATACAGCCCCTACCCCCATATCCCCCAATATACCCCCCTTACCTCCACTTTCCTCCAAAATACAGCTCAATTTTCCACGAAACTCCATTTTTACAGCCCTATATACGTATCCCCCATATACAAGCCCCATTTGAAAATTTGGGGCCCAGTTTCCAGTTTCTTAGGGGATTTTTTGGGGGAACGGTTCTGATTGGGTGACCTTTGTGTTTGTGGGATTGGGGTTTATGTTCACATTTTACTGATCCCGAGCTTTGCTCTTTCTTTATGTGTTATTTGGATCTGTTAACCCTGTAGACACTGACAAGACCATGCCACACCGAGCCAAGCAGGTAAGGGTTAATGGGAAATCGTCTGCTCCATTTGTATCCCCCAATGTCCCCGAGTGTGTAGTCCTATCCCCTCCCTGACTCCATCCCGAACTGTCCCATCTCTAATCTTCCCGATCTCCATCCCGAACTGTCCCATCTCTAATCTTTCCGACTCCTCTACAACTTCCCACTCTAATCTTCCCGATCTCCTTCGAACTTTTCATCTTAATTTTTTTCCCCTCAAATTTCCAAACTCAAAAACTGTCCCATCTCTAATCTTCCCGATCTCCATCCCGAACTGTCCCATCTCTAATCTTCCCGATCTCCATCTCGAACTGTCCCATCTCTAATCTTCCCGATCTCCATCTCGAACTGTCCCATCTCTAATCTTCCCGATCTCCATCTCGAACTGTCCCATCTCTAATCTTCCCGATCTCCGTCGAACTGTCCCACCTCTAATCTTCCCGATCTCCGTCTCGAACTGTCCCACCTCTAATCTTCCCGATCTCCGTCTCGAACTGTCCCACCTCTAATCTTCCCGATCTCCGTCTCGAACTGTCCCACCTCTAATCTTCTCGATCTCCGTCTAGAACTGTCCCATCTCTAATCTTCCCGATCTTCACCTAGAGCTTTTCCCATCCTTATCTTCCCGATCCCCCACCTGAACTGCCCCATCTCAAATCTTCCCTATCTCCACCTCGAACTGTCCATCTCTAATCTTCCCGACCCTCCATCTAGAACTGTCCCTTTCTCTAATCTTCCGATCTCCATCTAGAACTGCCCCATCTCTAATCTTCCCGATCTCCATCTCGAACTGTCCCATCTCTAATCTTCCCGATCTCCATCTAGAACTGTCCCAGCTCTAATCTTCCCGATCTCCATCTAGAACTGTCCCAGCTCTAATCTTCCCGATCTCCATCTAGAACTGTTCCATCTCTAATTCTTCCCTTCTCCATCTAGAACTGTCCCATCTTAATCTTCCCGATCTCCATCTAGAACTGTCCATCTTAATCTTCCGATCTCCCTTAGAACTGTCCCATCTCTAATTTTCCCCGATCTCCATCTAGAACTTTCCATCTCTAATCTTCCGATCTCCATCTAGAACTGCCCCATCTTAATCTTCCCGATCTCCAGCTAGAACTGTCCAACTCTAATCTTCCCGATCTCCAGCTAAACTGTCCCATCTCTAATCTTCCCGATCTCCATCACGAACTGTCCCATCTCTAATCTTCCGAATCCCCTTTGAACTGTCCCATCTCTAATCTTCCCGATTCCACCTAGAACTGTCCCATCTCTAATCTTCCCGATCTCCATTAGAATGTCCCATCTCTAATCTTCCCGTCTCCACTAGAAACTGTCCCATCTCCTAATTTTCCCCGTCTCCACCTAGAACTGTCCCATCTCTAATCTCCCGATCTCCATCTAGAACTGTCCCATCTCTAATCTTCCGATCTCCTTTCTAGAACTGTCCCATCTCTAATCTTCCCGATCTCCATCTAGAACTGTCCCATCTCTAATCTTCCCGATCTCCATCTAGAACTGTCCCATCTCTAATCTTCCCGATCTCCATCTAGAACTGTCCCATCTCTAATCTTCCCGATCTCCATCTAGAGTGCTCCCGTCTCATCCATAGCTGTACCGTCTCCAGTCTGAGAAGGGCCCCAAGTACCTGTAGAAGCTCCTGACCTCTTCCTTAATCTTACTTATTTAGCCCCTCACCCATCTGTATCTGCCCTTCGCAGGGTGTTGTTCCTGTTCAGACTCAGAAGCAGAATGTCTCCAAGCCTCTGAAGGCCGCCACAAGGAGAAGGGTGAGGATGTGGGGGTGTCCGCTGGGTGCTGCTACTATACTGTTTGGTGGTTGAGTGCACTATAAATTTGTAAGCAATAAGGATAATAGGAGAGCGATAAACTATTATCTGAAATCCTAATTAAAGGAACACTCCAGGAGAAACTTTAATGTAGAGGCTCAGGGGGTGGAGCATGACAAAGGGTTCCCCCTCAGTGTTCTTTGTGTCATGCCCCACCCCCTGTATATATAGGTAGGATGTATTAGTTGTCATGGTGTGAGGTTCCCCAATTCCTCTACCGTCACTGATGATGCTTCCTATGTTAGGATGAAGATGACTCCACGGACATGGGGGATGGAGCAGATGAGTGGACACAGGCCAAAACCCTGGCGAAACCACCAGATCAGCTGGAATTAACCGAGGCGGTAAGTGTGGACATGACTGTGGGAGGTGTGATGGCTGTGGGTGTACACTGGGGTCACTGAGGATGGCTTGCAGTAGTCCAGGGGGGAAGTGATCCCCATCTCTAATCTTTCCGATCTCCATACTGACTCTCAGTGAAGACATCTGGGTAACCGCAGAAACATCCGATATAAGTGAGAGGTGAAGAGCAGGGACATCTGACCGATACATCCGACACTCAGCAGCAACATCTGACCGTTACATCCGACTGTCAGCAGAGACATCCGGCCGTTACTTCCGACTGTCAGCAGAGACATCCGGCCGTTACATCCGATAAGTGCAGAGACATCGGCGTTAATCGACTGTCAGCAGGACATCCGCCGTTACATCGACTGTCCGCAGAGACATCCCGGCCAGTTACATCCGACTGTCAGCAGAGACATCTGGCCGTTACATCCGACTGTCAGCAAAGACATCCAACCGATACATCCGACTGTCAGCAGAGACATCCGACCGTTACATCCGACTGTCAGCAGAGACATCTGACCGATACATCCAATTGTCAGCAGAGATATCTGACCGATACATCCAACTGTCAGCAGAGATATATGACCGATACAGCCGACTGTCAGCAGAGACATCCGGCCGTTACTTCCGATATAAGTGAGAGGGAAAGAGCAGAGACATCTGACCTGAGACATCTGACTGTCCGCAGAGACACCCGACCAATACATCCGACTGTCAGCAGAGACATCTGACCGTTACATCCGACTGTCAGCAGAGACACCCGACCAATACATCCGACTGTCAGCAGAGACATCCGACCGATACATCCGACTGTCAGCAGAGACATCTGACCATTACATATGACTGTCAGCAGAGACATCTGACCGTTACATCCGACTGTCAGCAGAGACATCTGACCGTTACATCCGACTGTCAGCAGAGACATCTGACCGTTACATCCGACTGTCAGCAGAGACCTCTGACCGTTCCATCCGACTGTCAGCAGAGTCATCTGACCGTTACATCCGACTGTCAGCAGAGTCATCTGACTGATTCATCCGACTGTCAGCAGAGACATCAGAGTGACAGCAGAGACATCTGACAGATACATCCAACTGTCAGCAGGGATATCAGAGTGACAGCAGAGACATCTGACCGATACATCCGACTGTCAGCAGAGATATCCGGGTGACAGCAGAAACATCTGA
The DNA here is from genome assembly GCA_025379985.1 of Phyllomedusa bahiana. Lineage (NCBI taxonomy): Eukaryota > Metazoa > Chordata > Amphibia > Anura > Hylidae > Phyllomedusa > Phyllomedusa bahiana. The sequence continues at coordinate 14,917 of JAODAL010060507.1, read as the reverse complement.
CCGATAGTAGAGATCTCTGGCTGATACATCTGACAGTCATCAGAGACATCTGACCGGCAGCAGAGATATACAAGTGACTGTCAGCAGAGATGTCAGATTGATAACACAGACCACTGAAGCCAGAGACTGTCTCCGGACCACATGTAGTGTTACTAGACAGGGGAAACGTCCGGCTGACAGCAGAGACATCCCACCAATAGAAGAGACATGCGACTGACTGCAGCGATTTGGGGTCAATAACATAGATCACTAATTACTGTCAGAAGAGACAGACTGCACAGACTGCTGATAGACAGCTGAGACACGATGGGTTACTGACTACAGAGACATGTGAGAGAAGAGACTGCTGAGAGACCCTACTGAACCCGGCACATACATACAGCAGTACTGGCTGTACTGCCCTGGCGGCGGCGCTGCATACTGTGTATACACAGGGGGTATGAGCAGAGGCGGTGTGTGTGGCCCCGGAGCGCCCCCCGGTGGCTCACGTCTTCTACTAATAAAGCGAGCAGATGGTTGTGTGAATTATTCAGCGCTCTCGGCAGGAGGCCGCGCACCCCCCACACTTACCCCGCGCCCTTCATGTTCACAGGAGCTGAAGGAGGAATTCACCCGCATCCTGACCGCCAACAACCCGCACGCCCCGCAGAACATCGTGCGCTACAGCTTCAAAGTGAGTAAACCCACTGTCCGGTAATCCGGAACCTCTGATAATCCGGCACCTGATATATGGTATAGACTGGAGCCAGTGATCACTACACCCCTCCTGACACTATATACATGTGTACAAGGAATATGGCGTCCAGTTATCCGGAACGCCTGATAATCCGGCACCTGATATATGGTATAGACTGAAGCCAGTGATCATTATACCCCTCCTGACACTATATACAGTATATACATGTTACAAGGACTATGGCGTCTGATAATCCGGCACCTGAGATATGTTATAGACTGGAGCCCGGAACTACCCCCTCCCGACATAAAATATATAAGTTACAAGGACTATGGCGTCTGATAATCCGGCACCTGATTTATGGTATAGATGAAGCCGTGATCTTTATACCCCCCCTGCACTATTTCAGTATATACTGTTAAAAGGGGACTATGGCGTTGTAATGGCCGTTTATGGTATAGCTGAAGCCATGTCATTATACCCCCCCTGACACTATATAAGTATATAAATTTTTCAAGGACATGGCGTTGATAATGGGGCACCTGAATATTTATGATGGAGCCAGGTCACTAACCAATACACTATATACTGTGACAAGGAAATATGGCGTCCAGTTACCCGGGAAGCTGATAATCCGGCCCCTATATATGGTATAGACGGAGCCAGTGATCAAAACCCCCTCCTGACACATAAAAATATATACATGTGTATAAAAATATACACCCGGAAATCCAAACGTCTGAAAACTGGCCCGGTAATGGTTGTTGGGCCCAGTGATAAACGCGGCCTCACAGGTATATACAGTATATTTTGTTACAAGGAATCTAGTCCTTAACCCGGAACGTCTGTTCCCACCTGATATGTGGTATAAACGGACCCATGATCACTGCCCCCCCTGAATATATACTTATACTGTGTAAAAGAATATAACTTTGGGAAAATCCGGAAGTCTGATAACCCGGCCCCCTATGGTATGATGGACCCAGTGATCATGCGCCCTCCTGCCCTATTATTATTATTTATTTTTTGAGCCCCCTTGGTTCCAGACGCTGTAATTCGGGTTTTTATACAAAACAATAAAAAGTACAGAGGTGAAAAATTACAAACTAAAACTGGTCAGAAGGGGGAAAAAGTCCCTGCCGTGGGGGCTTACAGTTCAAGGAAGGGGGAAGAGCAGAGGGTGAGGGGCAGACATGATTTGGATAGTGTAGTACAGTAGGGTTAAATTTTTTGGTTATAGGCAATCCAAAGAGGGGTTTTTTTAGGTTGTTTTGGGCGGGTGAGAGGGGGGGGAAAAATCTGAGGTTTTGGGGGTGTGGTTCCAGAGTGGGGGGGAAGCACGGGAGAAGCTTGGAGACGGTTATGTGAGGGTTGAACGGGGAGAGGGAAAGAAAAAGGTTTCCGTGAGGAGGGGAATTGCGTGAGGGGAGATATTTGGAAATTAGGGCAGAGATTATGGAGGAGAGAGGTCATGGAGGTTTTGTAGGTCAGGTTAGTAGCTTGAAATGAATTCGCTGGGCAAGGGAAAAGCCAGTGAAGGTTTGGTAGGGGGGAGAGGCAGAGGAGTTTGAGGAGGGGGTGAAATCAGAGGGGATCAGAGAAAAGGAGGGTTTGGGAGGGGGGGGGGTGCTAACGGGGGAGGCCGCGGAGAAGGATGTTGCAATGTCTGGGCGTGAGATAGAGGGATGGACGAGCTTTTTTGTGCTTTCGAAGTTAAGGAATGAAGGGTGCGGGAGTATTTTTCAGGTGGAGGTGAAGGTGGATGAGGGTTTGGATGTGGGCTTGAAGGACAGATTGGAGTAAGGGTTACCAAGGCGGACTTGTGGGCGGGGGAGAGAGTGTGCCATTGATGTTTGAGAGTCAGTGGAGGGATGGAGGGGGCAGTGGAAATGATGAATTCAGTTTTCCCCAGTTTCTTCAGGAGACGGGAGGGAAGAAGGGGATATGGACACAGACGTAGGGATGGGAGAGTGAAAAGCGTATCTGGGCCGGAGATGTGGGTTTGGGTGTCATGATATAGGTGGTAATAAAAGCCTGTGATGCTATGAGTCCCGAGGCAAAGTGTAAATAGAGAAGTGTGGGCCAGGACAGACCCTGAAGACCCCCAAAGAGAGAGGGGGGGGGGAGGAGGTGGTGCAGAGTGAGAGACGCGAAGTCCGATCAGTGGGTGGGGGAGTCCAGGAAAGAGCAAAACCGTGATGCCGAGGGAGGAGAGGTTTGTAGCAGGGGGAGTGGCAACAGTGTCAAAAACAAGGACAGGGTTTGAGGAAAGCACAGAGTATGCGTGAGGCTTTGGCTTTGCTGGTCGTTGGTGATTTGGTTACGGGTTTTTGTAATGGTGGGGTCGGAAACCCGTTTTCGTGGGTCAAAGGGGGATTGGTGGATAGATGGAGGAAATTGAAATAGAGTGTTGTTAGGAGTTTAGAGGGAATGGAAGCATGGAGGGGGATGTTGAACAACAAAAAGGGTCAAGGAGGTTTTTAAGGTGGGTTTGATGGCCCCATGTTTAAGGCGGGCGGAAAGATGCCCGGGTTAGCGTAGATTTAAAAGGGGGGCGAGGGTGGGTAAACAGACTAAGGTCAGGGTGAGGTGGGAGGCAGGGGTCAAAATACGGTGGTGAGGTTGGATTTGGACAGTGAGTGGAGAGCTTTGTCATGAGTGACATGGGGAAAGGAAGATAGGGGGAAGAGTGATGAGCAGGTGTAGAGGTGGGTGGCGACACTCGGAATAGGATGCAAGGGGGGGGGGATGAAGCTTTTTCTGATAATTGATCTTAGTTTGGAAGTGAGTGGCGAACACTGCGAAGGGGAATGGGGGAGGGGGTGGTGGTGGGGGCGGAGAGCGTTGAAGGTTTTGAAAAGTTGTTGGGGGTTTTGGGGACAATGAGGATATGAGGGGGTTTAATAGTCCTGTTTGGTGATGCAGTGCAGATTTAAATGTTGCGTGATGTTTATATGAGGCGAGGTCCTCAGTGGAGCGGGTTTTCTTCAGCGGCGTTTAGCAAAATTTTGGAAGTGCCCCCAGCGTTTGGTGGGGGTTGTGCCAGGGTTGTCTGTTTATTTTGGTTTCTGTTGTGTGTGAGGGGGCGACCTTCAAATGGGGTGATTTTGTTGTTGTGAAGTGGGGTATGTCGGGTCAGGAATGAGAAAATGGGAGAGAGGGGAAAAGAGAATTCAGAGAGAATGCCCGGGGGGTTAAGGTGTTGTGGTTTCGGGGGGCAGTAATTTGGGGCAGGGGGGGCAGGGGGGGTGGAGTTGGGGGGAATGGAGCAGGTTATGGTCAGATGGGTAAAGGAAGATTGAGGTGTTTTGTAGGGAAGAGTGGGTGAAGATGAGGTCCGTGTGTTTCCATCTTTTTGAGGGCTCCAGGGTCCCCTGGGTACCCAAGGAAGGGAAGTGAAAAGGAGTTTGTTCGTAGGGTGGGGGGGGGGGTTTCGATTGGGTGTTGAAAACCCCCTTTTAATATGGGGATGTCAGTGGGGAGAAATTTTTTTTGAGCCAGGAAAGGGAAATGGCGAGGGAAGGCGGGGGCAGGGCCTGGGGGGCGATAAATAACAGCCCCCTTGGAGGTTGGGGGGGGAGTGTGCGGGGGGTCCCCTTTAAGGGGGGGGGTGAGGGAAGGTTTTGTGGGGAATGGGGGGCAAAAGAGAGGTATTTGACAGAAGAAGGCCGACACCGCCCCATGTTTAAATTCCCGAGCGGGGGGTGTGGGTAAAAAGAAGCCCCCCATAAGAGAGGCAGCAGGGGGGTTGTTCAGAGGGTGGCGGGTTTTGTTATCAAGGAAGGATGGGGTTGGGGAATGAAGAGGTCATGGTAAGGGGATTTTTGCCCCCAAAACGTGTTCCAGAGAGCTCCAGACATAGGGATAGGTTTTTAGCGGGGGGGAGGGGAAAAAGGCTTTATATTTTTAAGGGGGTTATGGGGGTTTGTGCTTCTTTGGCTGTAAGGGGGGGGTGAAATAAAAGTGGGGATGTTTGAGGGGGCCCCGGGGTTGGGGGATTTGTCCCCAGCGAAGGAGAAGCAGGGGAGTGTGGAAGGTGTTTTTGGGATAGAGCAAAAGGGGGGTTTGGGAGGGTTTTTGGGGGAAAAGTTTTAATGTGGAAAGAGGAGGGAGTAAGGTCAGGTGTGAGGGTTTGGTAACGGGGAGATTGGAAGTCATTGCCCGTGTGGGTGTGTAAGGATAGCAAGGGGTTTGAGGAATGGGAATGTGATGTTTGTGGCATAGAAAATGCATTGTGGTGGGGAAGGGTATAAAAACAGACTAATTAATGGTTACCTTAAGGGGCTTCCTGGATCGGTTTTGGCTTCAATTTGGTTAATTTTAAGTCACACTTATGGAATGCACTTAAAGGTATTGCATCTTGGTTTTGCAAAAACGACCAAAAATGGATTTATATAGCATTATCTTTAAATCAGCTACATGTGAAACAAAAAGTGGGGGAGGTGGAGGTGTTATGAGAGAAGGAGATTTGCAAGTGAGGGGGAAAAGGTGGGATGGGGCCTCTTGTTACATAGGGGATGAGAAAAGTTATTATGCACAATTTCTTTCCCATTACATTTAAACGCAGAGCAGGGGGTTAATACAAGTGGAGAAGCTGTTGGGTGTGGTAGTCCCATAAAGATTCAGACAGCAAATGGAGGATGGCAGTGGTGGTTCACAGGGAGAAACATACCTGTAATAATCCGGCACCTGATATATGTTATCGACTGGAGCCAGTGATCACTGCGCCATATACAGTATATACATGTGTATAAGGAATATAGCATCCGGTAATCCAGAACGTCTGATAATCTGGCACCTGGTATATGGTATAGACTGGAGCCAGTGATCACAGCAGGCCTCATCACGGTATATACAGTATATACATGTTACAAGGAATCTAGCATCCTGTAATCCGGAACGTCTGATAATCCGGCACCTGATATGTGGTATAAACTGGAGCCAGTGATCACTGCACCCTCCTGACACTATAGGCACTATATACATCTGTACAAGGAATACAGCGTCTGGTAATCCGGAACGTCTGATAATCCGGCACCTGGCATGTGATGTAAGCTGTACAGTCTGTACCCAGTGATCCCCTTATTTTCGGCAGGAGCGCGCCTACAAGCCCATCAGCATTGTGGACCAGCTGGCCGTGCACTTCTCGCTGGACGGGAACATGTTACATAAAGACTCAGATGAGGCGCGGAGGCAGCGGGCGAGGATGGGGGTCATTGACGGTAAGGCCGTGACCCCGATCAGGGTGATACAGCACTTTATGGCTTAGTGTGTACGGCATCTCAGCACTTGCTCAGAGGAGACATCACCCTAATGCCCTAACTCTGCTCTTCTGCCCCCACAGAGACTCTTCCAAGTGACTCCACCGAGGCCGGAGAGAGGGAGGCCGAGAAGGATAGCAGAGCCGAAACTGTGGTACTGTATAGACCTCATCCTACACCACGGCCGCTGCAGCAGCTCATATACTACACCTCAGCCGCTGCAGCAGCTCATATACTACCACTCAGCCGCTGCAGCAGCACAGACAACACCTCCGCCGCTGCAGCGTCATACTACACCTTTAGCCCCTGCAACAGCTCATACTACACCTCAGCCGCTGCAGCAGCATATACACCTCAGCCGCTGCAACAGCTCATATACACCTCAGCCGCTGCGCAGCTATACTACACTTCAGCCGCTGCAGCAGCTCATACTACACCTCAGCCGCTGCAGCAGCATACTACACTTTAGCCGCTGCGCAGCTTTATATACACCACGGCCGCTGCAGCAGCTCATACTACACCTCAGCCGTGCAGCAGTCATACTACACCTCAGCCTCAGCAGCAGCTCATACTACGAAATCAGCGCTGCAGCAGCTCATACTACACTCAGCCTCAGCAGCAGCTCATACTACACCTCAGCCGCTGCAGCAGCTCATCCTACACCACAGCCGCTGCAGCAGCTCATCCTACACCTCAGCCGCTGTAGCAGCTCATACTACACCTCAGCCTCAGCAGCAGCTCATACTACACCTCAGCCGCTGCAGCAGCTCATCCTACACCTCGGCCGCTGCAGCAGCACATCCTACACCTCAACCACTGCAGCATCTCATACTACACCTCAGCCGCTGCATCAGCTCATACTACACCTCAGCCGCTGCAGCAGCTCATACTACACTTCAGCCGCTGCAGCAGCTCATACTACACCACGGCCGCTGCAGCAGCTCATACTACACCTCAGCCGCTGCAGCAGCTCATACTACACCTCAGCCTCAGCAGCAGCTCATACTACACCTCAGCCGCTGCAGCAGAACCTCATCATACACCTCGGCCGCTGCAGCAGAACCTCATCATACACCTCGGCCGCTGCAGCAGAACCTCATCATACACCTCGGCCGCTGCAGCAGCTCATGCTACACCCCGGCCGCTGCAGCAGCTCATACTACACCTCGCTGCTGCAGCAGCTCATACTACACCTCGGCCGCTGCAGCAGCTCATACTACACCACGGCCGCTGCAGCAGCTCATACTACACCACGGCCGCTGCAGCAGCTCATACTACACCTCGGCCGCTGCAGCAGCTCATACTACACCTCAGCCGCTGCAGCAGCTCATACTACACCTCAGCCTCAGCAGCAGCTCATACTACACCTCAAACCGCTGAAGCAGCTCATACTACACCTCAGCCACTGCAGCAGCTCATATACTACACCACAGCCGCTGCAGCAGCTCATACTACACCTCAGCCGCTGCAGCAGCCCATATACTACACCTCAGCCGCTGCAGCAGCTCTACTACACCTAGCCGCTGCAGCAGCTCATACTACACCTCAGCCGCTGCAGCAGCTCATATACTACACCTCAGCCGCTGCAGCAGCTCATATACTACACCTCAGCCGCCTCAGCAGCTCATACTACACCTCAGCCTCAGCAGCAGCTCATACTACACCTCAGCCGCTGCAGCAGCTCATACTACACCTCAGCCGCTGCAGCAGCTCATATACTACACCTCAGCCGCTGCAGCAGCTCATACTACACCTCAGCCGCTGCAGCAGCTCATACTACACCTCGGCCGCTGCAGCAGCTCATACTACACCTCAGCCGCTGCAGCAGCTCATACTACACCTCAGCCTCAGCAGCAGCTCATACTACACCTCCGCCGCTGCAGCAGCTCATACTACACCTCACCCGCTGCAGCAGCTCATACTACACCTCAGCCGCTGCAGCAGCTCATATACTACACCTCTGCCGCTGCAGCAGCTCATACTACACCTCAGCCGCTGCAGCAGCTCATACTACACCTCAGCCGCTGCAGCAGCACATATACTACACCTCAGCCGCTGCAGCAGCTCATACTACACCTCAGCCGCTGCAGCAGCTCATACTACACCTCAGCCGCTGCAGCAGCTCATACTACACCTCGGCCGCTGCAGCAGCTCATACTACACCTCAGCCGCTGCAACAGCTCATACTACACCTCAGCCGCTGCAGCAGCTCATACTACACCTCAGCCTCAGCAGCAGCTCATACTACACCTCAGCCGCTGCAGCAGCTCATACTACACCTCAGCCGCTGCAGCAGCTCATACTACACCTCAGCCTCAGCAGCAGCTCATCACAAACATGCTTGACCCCATCTGAACCAAATAAATTTACTAACGATTCACATGACACCGTGGAGGGAAAATTAAAAAAATTGGGCACAATTTGTCCATTTTCACTTTGGGGTGTCCTCACTTTTGTTGTCACTTAGAGGTGTCCTCACTTTTGTCCTCAGGGGACCGCGGACGATGGGGCTGAGGGTGAGGAACCCCCCAAAACCAAGAAAGAGCGAAAACTAACCAATCAGTTCAACTTCAGTGAGAGAGCGTCACAGACGTACAACAACCCTCTGAGGGTGAGTGCCCGGCCTGTGGGGTATTATGCTCCCTGTACACTGTCTGCCATGTACACAGCACTGCTGCCTGTACACTGTCTGCCATGTACACAGCACTGCTCCCTGTACACTGTCTGCCATGTACACAGCACTGCTCCCTGTACACTGTCTGCCATGTACACAGCGCTGCTCCCTGTACACTGTCTGCCATGTACACAGCGCTGCTCCCTGTACACTGTCTGCCATGTACACAGCACTGCTCCATGTACACTGTCTGCCATGTACACAGCGCTGCTCCCTGTACACTGTCTGCCATGTACACAGCGCTGCTCCCTGAATCACTGTCTGCCATGTACACAGCACTGCTCCCTGTACACTGTCTGCCATGTACACAGCGCTGCTCCCTGTACACTGACTGCCATGTACACAGCGCTGCTCACTGTACACTGTCTGCCATGTACACAGCGCTGCTCCCTGTACACTGTCTGCCATGTACACAGCACTGCTCCCTGTACACTGTCTGCCATGTACACAAGCCTGCTCCCTGTACACTGTCTGCCATGTACACAGCGCTTTCTCCCGTACACTGTCTGCCATGTACACAGCACTGCTCCCAGTACACTGTCTGCCATGTACACAGCGCTGCTCCCTGTACACTGTCTGCCATTTTACACAGCGCTGGCTCCCTGTACACTGTCTGCCATGTACACAGCACTGCTCCCTGTACACTGCCCTGCCAGTACACAGCGCTGTGCTGCTCCCTGTACACTGTCTGCCATGTAAACAGCGCTGTGCTGCTCCCTGTACACTGTCTGCCATGTACAAAAGCGCTGCTCCCCGTACACTGTCTGCCATGTACACAGCGCTGCTCCTGTACACTGTCTGCCATGTACAACAGCGCTGTGCTGCTCCCTGTACACTGTCTGCCATGTACACAGCGCTGCTCCCTGTACACTATCAGACATGTACACAGCGCCTCCCTGTACACTGTACCTGCCATGTACACAGCGCTGCTCCCTGTACACTGTCTGCCATGTACACAGCGCTGTGCTGCTCCCTGTACACTGTCTGCCATGTACACAGCGCTGCTCCCTGTACACTGTCTGCCATGTACACAGCAGCTGCTCCTGTCACTGCTGCCATGTACACAGCACGTGACTGCTCCCTGTACACTGTCTGCCATGTAAAACAGCGGCTGCTCCCTGTACACTGTCTGCCATGTACACAGCGCTGCTCCCTGTACACTGTCTGCCATGTACACAGCACTGCTCCCTGTACACTGTCTGCCATGTACACAGCGCTGCTCCCTGTACACTGTCTGCCATGTACACAGCGCTGCTCCCTGTACACTTTCTGCCATGAACACAGCGCTGAGCAGCTCCCTGAATACTGTATGCCATGAACACAGCGCTGCTCCCTGTACACTGTCTGCCATGTACACAGCGCTGCTATCTGTACACTGTCTGCCATGTACACAGCGCTGCTCCCTGTACACTGTCTGCCATGTACACATCGCTGCTCCCTGTACACTGCCTGCCATGTACACAGCACTGTGCTGCTCCCTGTACACTGTCTGCCATGTACACAGCGCGTGCTCCCTGTACACTGTCTGCCATGTACACAGCGCTGCTCCCTGTACACTGTCTGCCATGTACACTGCGCTGCTCCCTGTACACTGTCTGCCATGTACACAGCGCTGCTCCCTTTACACTGTCTGCCATGTACACAGCGCTGTGCTGCTCCCTGTACACTGTCTGCCATGTACACAGTACTGCTCCCTGTACACTGTCTGCCATGTAACAGCGCTGCTCCCTGTACACTGTCTGCCATGTACACTGCGCTGTGCTGCTCCCTGTACACTGTCTGCCTTTGAAACACATGCGCTGCTCCCTGTACACTGTCTGCCATTGTACACAGCACTGCTCCCTGTACACTGTTGCCATGTACACAGCCGCTGCTCCCTGTACACTGTCTGCCATGTACACAGCGCTGTCGTCCCTGTACACTGTCTGCCATGTACTCAGCTCTGCTCCCTGTACACTGTCTGCCATGTACACAGCGCTGCTCCCTGTACACTGTCTGCCATGTACACAGCCTGCCCCTGTACACTGTCTGCCATGTACACAGCATGCTCCCTACACGTCTGCATGTACACAGCACTGCTCCGTACACTGTCTGCCATGTACACAGCGCTGCTCCCTGTACACTGCTGCCATGTACACAGCGCTGTCCCCTTACACTGTCTGCCATGTACACAGCGCTGCTCCCTGTACACTGTCTGCCATTACCAGCGCTGGCTCCCGTACACTGTTGCCATGTCACGCGCGCTCTGTACACTGTCTGCCATGTACACAGCGCTGCTTCCCTGTACACTGTCTGCCATGTACACAGCCTGCTCCCGTACACTGTCTGCCATGTACACAGCCTGTTTCCCTGTACACTGTCTGCCATGTACACACGCTGCTCTCCCTGTACACGCTGCCATGTACACAGGCTTGCTGTCCCTGTACACTGTCTGCCATGTACCCCGCCTGCTCCCTGTACACTGTCTGCCATTACACAGGCGCTGCCTCCCTTACACTGTCTGGCCATGTACACAGCGCTGCTCCTATTACACTGTCTGCCATGTAACACATGCGCTGCATCCCTGTACACATGTCTGCCATGTACACAGCGCTGCCCTGTACACTGTCTGCATGTACACAGCAGCTGTGCTCTCCCTGTACACTGTCTGCCATGTACACAGCGCTGCTCCCTGTACACTGTCTGCCATGTACACAGCGCTGCTCCCTGTACACTGTCTGCCATGTACACAGCACTGCTCCCTGAACACTGTCTGCCATGAACACAGCGCTGTGCTGCTCCCTGTACACTGTCTGCCATGTACACAGCGCGCTGTGCTCCCTTTACACTTGTCTGCGCATGTACACAGCACTGCTGCTCCTGTACATCTGTCTGCCCATGTACACAGCGCTGTGCTGCTCCCTGTACACTGTCTGCCATGTACACAGCTCTGCTCCCTGTACACTGTCTGCAATGTACACAGCGCTGCTCCCTGTACTCTGTCTGCCATGTACACAGCGCTGCTCCCTGTACACTGTCTGCCATGTACACAGCGCTGCTCCCTGTACACTGTCTGCCATGTACACAGCGCTGTGCTGCTCCCTGTACACTGTCTGCCATGTACACAGTACTGCTCCCTGTACACTGTCTGCCATGTACACAGCGCTGCTCCCTGTACACTGTCTGCCATGTACACAGCGCTGCTCCCTGTACACTGTCCTGCCATGTACACAGCGCTGCTGCACCCTGTACACTGTCTGCCATGTACACAGCGCTGCTCCCCTGTACACTGTCTGCCATGTACACAGCGCTGCTGCCCTGTACACGTCTGCACATGTACACAGCGCTGCTCCCTGTACACTGTCTGCCATGTACACAGCACTGTCACTCCCTGTACACTGTCTGCCATGTACACAGCGCTGCTCCCTGTACACTGTCTGCCATGTACACAGCGCTGCTCCCTGTACACTGTCTGCCATGTACACAGCGCTGCTATCATTACACTGCCTGCCATGTACACAGCGCTGCTCCCTGTACACTGTACTGCCATTGTACACAGCGCTGCTCCCTGTTAACACTGTCTGCCATGTACACAGCACTGCTCCCTGTACACTGTCTGCCATGTACACAGCGCTGCTCCCTGTACACTGTCTGCCATGTACACAGCACTGCTCCCTGTACACTGTCTGCCATGTACACAGCGCTGCTCCCTGTACACTGTCTGCCATGTACACAGCGCTGTGCTGCTCCCTGTACACTGTCTGCCATGTACACAGTGCTGCTCCCTCTACACTGTCTGCCATGTACACAGCGCTGTGCAGCTCCCTGTACACTATCCTGCCAGAACACACGCTGTGCCTGTCCCTGTACACTGTCTGCCATGTACACAGCGCTGCTCCCTGTACACTGTCTGCCATGTAACACAGCTGCTGCGCCCTGTACACTGTCTGCATTGTTCACAGCACTGCTCCCTGTACACTGTCTGCCATGTACACAGCGCTGTGCTGCTCCCTGTACACTGTCTGCCATGTACACAGCGCTGCTCCCTGTACACTGTCTGCCATGTACACAGCGCTGCTCCCTGTACACTGTCTGCCATGTACACAGCGCTGCTCCCTGTACACTGCCTGCCATGTACACAGCGCTGCTCCCTGTACACTGTGCCATGTACACAGCGCTGCTCCCTGTACACTGTCTGCCATGTACACAGCACTGCTCCATGTACACTGTCTGCCATGTACACAGCACTGCTCCCTGTACAACTGTCTGCCATGTACACAGCGCTGTGCTGCTCCTCTGTACACTGTCTGCCATCTACACAGCGCTGCTCCCTGTACACTGTCTGCCATGTACACAGCGCTGCTATCTGTACACTGTCTGCCATGTACACAGCGCTGCTCCCTGTACACTGTCTGCCATGTACACAGCGCTGCTCCCTGTACACTGTCTGCCATGTACACAGCACTGCTCCCTGTACACTGTCTGCCATATACACAGCAGCACTGCTCCATGTACACTGTCTGCCATGTACACACGCGCTGTGCTGCTGCCCTGTACACTGTCTGCCCATGTACACAGCGCGGTGCTGCTCCCTCTACACTGTCTGCCATGTACACAGCGCTGTTGCTCCCTGTACACTGTCTGCCATGTACACAGCGCTGCTCCCTGTACACTGTCTTGCCATGTACACAGCACTGCTCCCTGTACAATGTATGCCATGTTCACAGCGCTGCTCCCTGTACACTGTCTGCCATGTACACAGCTCTGCTCCCTGTACACTGTCTGCCATGTACACAGCTGTGCTGCTCCCTGTATACTGTCTGCCCTGTACAGGGTGCTGCTCCCTGTACACTGTCTGCCATGTACACAGCGCTGTGCTGCTCCCTGTACACTGTCTGCCATGTACACAGCACTGTGCTCCCATGTACACTGTCTGCCATGTACACAGCGCTGTACTGCTCCCTGTACACTGTCTGCCATGTACACACGCTGTGCTGCTCCCTGTACACTGTCTGCCATGTACACAGCGCTGTCTCCCTGTACACTGTCTGCCATGTACACAGCGCTGGCTCCCTGTACACTGTCGAGTACATGCTCCATGTACACAGCGCATGCTCCCTGTAACACTGTACTGCCGCATGTACAACAGCGCTGCTCCCTGTAACACTGTCTGCCATGTACACAGCACTGCTCCCTGTACACTGTCTGCCATGTACACAGCACTGCTCCCTGTACACTGTCTGCCATGTACACAGCGCTGTGCTGCTCCCTGTACACTGTCTGCCATGTACACAGCGCTGTGCTGCTCCCTGTACACTGTCTGCCATGTACACAGCACTGTGCTCCCTGTACACTGTCTGCCATGTACACAGCGCTGCTCCCTGTACACTGTCTGCCATGTACACAGCACTGCTCCCTGTACACTGTCTGCCATGTACACAGCGCTGCTCCCTGTACACTGTCTGCCATGTACACAGCGCTGCTCCCTGTACACTGTCTGCCATGTACACAGCGCTGCGCGGCTCCCTGTATCCTGTCTGCCATGTACACAGCGCTGCTCCCTGTACACTGTCTGCCATGTACACAGCGCTGTGCTGCTCCCTGTACACTGTCTGCCATGTACACAGCACTGTGCTCCCTGTACACTGTCTGCCATGTACACAGCGCTGTTCTGCTCCCTGTACACTGTCTGCCATGTACACAGCGCTGTGCTGCTCCCTGTACACTGTCTGCCATGTACACAGCACTGCTCCCTGTACACTGTCTGCCATGTACACAGCACTGCTCCCTGTACACTGTCTGCCATGTACACAGCGCTGCTCCCTGTACACTGTCTGCCATGTACACAGCACTGCTCCCTGTACACTGTCTGCCATGTACACAGCGCTGCTCCCTGTACACTGTCTGCCATGTACACAGCGCTGTGCAATGTGTTATCATTATGTTCTGATCCAGGAACGAGCCTCCCAGACAGAGCCCCCTCCACGAGCAACGTTCTCCAGCACCGCAAACCAGGTACTGACAGTGTGCCTCAGCTGTATACCCTGTAAATTGTGTGTGTATATGTTGGGTGACAGTATATATGGTATCAGGTGTGGGGCTGTTGTATATTATGTTAGGTGGTAGTATGTATAGTGTGTGGCGGTTATATGTATAGTGTGTGGCGGTTGTATGTATAGTGTGTGGCGGTTGTATGTATAGTGTGTGGCGGTTGTATGTATAGTGTGTGGCGGTTGTATGTATAGTGTGTGGCGGTTGTATGTATAGTGTGTGGCGGTTATATGTATAGTGTGTGTGGAGGTTAAAAGTAAGTGTGTGGCGGTTTAT
>JAODAL010060506.1:0-20859 GCA_025379985.1 Phyllomedusa bahiana | reverse complement strand
ACAGTAAATTTGAGGATAACTACACCCAAATTAGAGTGCGTGGGGAGCTCCTCAGCACTTTTCCATAAGCCTTTGCTTTATGCAAAACAGTCAGTGAGGTCTGAAAGGTGGGTAAATCCTCACACCAACCAATTTATTGGTGGCTCTCCATAAGGAGAGATTTTCCCCATTCTAATACATACCAATATCCTACTGAACTTAGAGGCAGCTGATTGACCTTGTGTTGTTATGTAATCTAAGATCTACAAGTACACCCAGAGCCTTATCAACAAGCAATTCTGAAAGTTTCAGTCCCTAGGACATATGATGCAATTTATGAACATCTTCCATAGATTGCACTACAATACATAGCTTGGTATCATCTGCAAAGTAAATAAATTGAATAAAAGCAAATCTGTACTGAGCCTTGTGGTCACTTCTTATAACCAGGGACCGTTCAGAGTAGGAATCATTACCACCACTCATGAGTAGGGTTCAATCCAATTACACACTATATTTCTAACATTATAGATTGTTAATTAGCCCAATACGTGTTGGGGAGGGACAGTGTCAAATGCCTTTGCAAAGTCTAAAAACACTACACCCACAGCCACTGTTATTAGCTACAGCATGATTGTTTTTCTGTCAGATTCTGTAGGAGATAAAGCAGAACCTCATAGAAGTCTATAAATGTCGTAATAACAGCTTCATATACATTGGGATGGTTGTGTAGAGCCGCAATCTAGTTGTGTGCATGAGGCCGTATGTCGAATGTCTGCTCGTTTTATATTTAATCATCTGGCCTACATTTGCAGCATTTCTATACGTTGGTTGCCTCCCGTTATGTCATGTTTCTCAGGTTTTTTCTGTCTGTATTTAGAAATTTTAGTTTGATTATTCTATACTCTAGAACAGATTTTTTTTTTTGTAGGAATCTGTGAAATGTTTTCGTTTTATTGCAAGAAAGCAAAAAATGATGAGCCTTGGGCATTTATAGGACTCATGCACATAGCTGACCATGTGTTTTTTTATCTGTAGTATGAATGCTAAAATGCTTATTTGCATCTAAAAGTTTGTAAGAGGAAAAATATAGTGCTACATGAAGGTAAAACAGCAGAGCCGTTTTAAAAAGCATTTTGGGCCCCTGGGCAGAACACTGTAGTGGCCCTGTCCAAATACATGACATCACACTGGTCATGCCTCAATGCCACCCCCAAAACACACCCATATTATCACAGGACTTATGTCTGGACAAACCACCAGCCTGGCAAGACTGATTGGCAGGGCAGGGGGAAGCCTTAGGCTTCCCTCTCCACCATAGTTTTTTATTTGTTTGCGCATCCTTAAAACACACGAAAAGCAAAATAAGCAAAACCAACCAAGGGATCCTGGATATTTTTTTGTACTCCTGGGACAAGCTAAACCACACCTGGGGCCCCTATACTTGTGGGCCCCAGGGCAACTGCCTATGTGCCCAAAGGAAAAGATGGCCCAGTATAACAGGGCAGCATACAGAATGCCTAAGGCTCCATATAACAAAATAGTGTATCTATATATTGTTGCCACCACATAGATCTTGCCGAGTGCATGACACCCCAAGTCTACTTACATGGTAATTTACTGTTATAACTGAATTAATTAGCTTCTTGGTCTTTTGACTAAGATTAAATATAGTATCTGCTTTGATCAGTGGTAGTCAGGGGCTGTCTGGACTCTACAGTGCACACTGGGGCTGGGGTGTCATTCTGTGTCTATGCAGGACTCCATTAAATATGTAGACTGTAGGCGACCTGAGCCCAGGATTTAAAAGCCCATGGGGCAGTGCCCCAGGAGTTGTTGAACTTTGGCGGCCTGAAAAGCTCTGGGTGTGGGACCCCACTGGAGTAGATGGCACATTGCACTGCACCATAACTGTTCACTTCTATTACTCACTTTTCTGCCTAGGCAATTTTGAGAACTTTTTATATTCTAGCTCGATGTCTGGGTAGTAACCCACTGCGCACATTTTCAGTTCTGGTGCCCTTTTGGGACCCTCCTGAGGTCTAAGAGGGAATAATGTGGCCATCAGGTTTCTTGTCCAACAAACAGTCCCAGCTCTCTCCAGAGAGACCAACCTTGTGTTTGAGCTCATTGTTTGAATGTTTGGCTTTTTCCGCCCGGGCTCATGCCATTAACAAGACTTGGTCTCCCATAGCTTCGGTGAAGGGGGACCAATTGCCCTCAGCCCCTCTTCAGGTGGATTTTGACTCGGAGGGAATAGAGATAAAGTTAAGAGGGCGCTCTTTTCTTTTTTCAAAAAAGGCTTTGATAGACTGCGTCCTTTGCATTTTTTTGCATTACACTGTTGCACTTTTTTATGCACTTGGGTAAAGAGAGCAAATATGTAGAAGAACAAACTGGAACTTCAAATTCAAGAGCTTGCTTCGGGGGGGGGGGGGACACACATAATAACTATGTTTAAATATATTAAAGGTCAATAACGAGATCTCTCTCAAGATTTATTTATACCCAGGACTGTATCAAGAACAAGGGGGCATCCTCTACATCTAAAGGAAAGAAAGTTTCTACATAAATATAGAAAGGGATTATTTACTGTTAGAGCAGTGAGACTGTGGAACTCTCTGCCAGAGGAACTTGTCATGGTGAATTCCCTAACCGAGTTTTAAAAAAGGGTTTTGAATCATTTCTAGAAACGTAATAATATAATAAGTTATAGTGACCAGGATTCTGGAGAAAGGGTTGTTGATCCAGGGATTTTTCTGATTGCCAGATTGGAGTCGGGAGAATTTTTTCCCTAAAATGAGGGACAATTGGCTTCTACTCATTGGGTTTTTGCCTTCCTCTGGTTTCAACATTTTAGCACAACAACGCTGTTGAATCTGGATGAGTCTTGTCTTTTTTCAGCCTTAAAAACTATGTAAACTAAATCAATGTGTGCACAAGAAGGGGTTACTAGTGAAAAAAACTTCCCGCTCGAGCCTTAATCCATTGTTTCACTCTTCCCTGGACTTTTGCTCCTATACTGCTTTTAAAAGGTGTTTATGCTGTTTGCTAGCTGTTAGAGAACATTTCCATGTGGTTTGTTGTTCACATTTTACTAAAGGGGTCACAGATACAGGCAGGTTAATCAGAGAGGAGAGGAGGGTAGAGCTTCTCACCTCCGTTGTTACTTAGACTGCTAGCCAGTGATGGCCTGTCCTACTATGCCCACTACTACTTTCATAAAAAATATCGGTATAGAAGGTTAAATATTTGTGTTTCACAGGTGGGGTGTGTATGTGTGTTGTAATTTTTGGAACAATGTCCCACTGTCTAGGACAGCGGGAAAAAGCCTGATTTTGTTTCCATTGGTTTTCCTAGGGATCCAGGTTGCCCATTCAATCACGGTTTGTGTAGACTTGCTGGATCTCATGGACACTGCCATGATTGACCAACAAGTGTAGCAGAGCAGTGGGAGCCTGAGAAGAGTCATAAGATGTTCACCTGATGTTACTGGCTGCAGGGGCTCACTCAGCCCCCTCAACAAACCATACAGTCTAGCTGCTGCAGCGGCAGCACGCATAGCGAGGGCGGTATGTAACCTCCGTAACCCCCATTTCCTCAATGTCCCCTCATTCTGAATCTCCCCATGGCTATCCAGCTTTCCTGGGGATGGAAGTACAGGCCAATGCATGCACCACAATTTCAGACGATTGGTCATCTGTCCTCGGAAGAATGAACCTTGTTGTAAGTTTTTTTAGACAGTTGAATTTAACGCCAGAAAAATCCGAGCTGTGTAGACTTACCGCTAGGGATTTTCATGAAGTATATGAGGATCGCTGATTTTATAACTGTCTGAAATCAGACAGAAACATAGTACCATTGTGGAAATACCCTGAATCTGACAGTGTATAAAAGTATCAACATATATCTTAGTATTCACCTGCGTTCCCCAGCCCTTTTACAAATCCTGCGCAGCCCTTGGCTCATTGTATAAATATTTTTAAAAGTTATTGTGTTTTTCCTTTGTCTATATTACAGTATAAATCTGTTAAATGCATACAGCTTTCTCTCTAGGAAGCATCCATACAGTTCATATTTCTTTATAGATGGAGGCGTAGGCAACAGGTGAGAGAAACATATTACACTGGAGGAAAAACAAACAGAACAATAGCTCCGATGGCTCTTCCCTTTAACAGTATGCCGTAAAGATTAACCCCTTCCCGCTGCAGCCTATTTTTGTTTTTTGTCACATTCGTTTTCCCTCCCTGTCTTCCCAGACCCATAACTTTTTACATTTTTCACATACATAGACATTTGAGGGATTTTTATTTTGTGGGACAAGTGTAACTTTCTAATGGTCTCATTCACAGTACTATAGAATCTACGGGAAATGACAAAAAAAATTCTAGGTGCAGAAAATGTGAAAACAACTTGTTGCACTATGTCTGCAAGGATTTGTTTTTACGGCGGTGTCAATCTTGGTATTAAATGATGTGTTATTCTGCTATTCTACAGGGTGATATAAATCCGGAAAATACCTCAAAACATGTTGGTTTTTCGTTATGTTTAGGTACCGGAAAAAATCCAAACATTTTTCTATTAACATTTTGCATGGCGCCATTTTTAGGAAATATAAGACTTGTATTTGTCCTTACTGCTCGGATTCACTACTGTCTTTGACTCGGATAAATACTACATCAGAAAGTGCACTCGATGATCAACAACCAGATGTTATGATTCATCCTAATACAGTAGATCTTAAAATATCCTAACTTTCTTTTATCTAACTTTCATGGAAATCTGTTAAAATTTAGTACTTACGTAAAATCCTTATCTCATTGGGGACACAGCACCTTGGGTTATTGGCCCTTGCCTTAGGAGGCTCGACCTAGGAGTGGACCAAAAGTGCTCATCTAATCCTTCTCCATGCTAAGTTGCAGAGTTGGATGCAAAGCCCAGTAGTAAGAAGGAATGGAATATGGTCCGATATTGGGAAAGAGAACGTCAAATGTGAATCTGATCAGAAAAAAGAAAAAAAAAGAGGGAGGATCTGTCCCCCTATGTAAAGCGGACTAAAATTTTTTATGTAAGTACAAATCTAAATTTCTCGTCAAAATCATTTGGGTTACACCACACCTCAGGATGTCTAAAAGCGTCGGTACCAGAGGATGGTGAAAAAACGAAAAACAACAAATGACAGCATTACAAGTCAGTTAGCACTACCCACCTGCCTGCAGTTCCTTTATGACCCAAGGCTTGAGTCAGCTGAGGTCAGGGTATGTATTTGGTAGAATTTAGTGAAGGTGGGGACTGGGCCAGGGAGCAGCCTTGCACCTGGGAAGCGGAGCCATTGATGCGAAAGCATCCAGGAGCTCTTACCACTCGAGTGGAAATGATGCAGTGACCCCGGAATGCAGAGGCTTTACCTTAGGACAGCTAAGCTTCCAAGATGCAGCCTTTTAGTCACCAAACCTGCTACCAGCCCTCTGGGATAACAAAAAGGGACGATGGAAGACCTAAAAGCATTCAGAAGCAGTAAGATAGATCCAATTGGCCGTGACAACATCCATACAATTAGTAGGTTCCAAGCCCTACGGGGCAATCTGGAGTGATGTGGTATGGCTGGGAACTCTATGCTCTTGAGGGTTTGAGCATGTACTCTGCAGAGCCAGAAGGTCTGGACTGGACACCATAATTTCGGAACTGATGGTTGATGGAGGGACACGAACAGATCGACATTTGATGTGTCCACTTACATGCTCTGGAAGGAGTGGCTTCCCTGGATCCAATGAGTCTGGCCTGTGGAGGTCAGCAATTCAATTTTCCTTCCACATGGGAATGAATAATGCTGTAAAGGGAAAGATTGAGATATCTGTCCAACAGAGGATCTTGAGGTCTCCAGAAAGGCGGCAAAGCTTCTGGTGTACCCCCTCTGACAATTCAGGTAAGCCGCTGCAATGGTCGTGGTTGGTTTTGAATCCGGACACTGGATGACGCCTGGAGGAGTGGGGCGCAATGTCTGAGAGCACAGAAAATTGGCCTGAGTTTCAGGACGTTTATCTGCAGGAGAGATATCCCAGGAGGACCACAGACCGAGTTGTCCTGGAGTCAAAGATCCTTCCCCACCCAAGGTAATGGCACTCATGGTGGTGGATCGGACCGCCGATAGGGCAGTACAACCGGTACTGCGTACCGGGCCCGGGCGGTGGTTCTAGAGGCCAGGGGGGCCCGCCGCCGCCGGCAGCCCCCACCCTTGCTCAAGAGGCCCTCTCTTAATTGTATTTGCTCAATCCGTGCGAAGCGCATACAATTAAGATGAACGGCCGGAGCAGGGAGAGCTTGCGCTCCCTGCCCCTGCCGTCCGTATGCTCTGCAGGCGCGCGGCGGAAGTGTCGTTCATCGCGCGCCTGCCGAGGCTTCCTGTTCTCAGCCGGGAGGTGGACGGAGACCCGGGGCTGATGTCGCAGGGCAGGTAAGTAATTAGTACAGGGGGACTGAAACTAAAGGAGGGGCCTTTACAACTAAAGGATGGGGCCCTGCACTATTGGAGGGGCCCTACTCTAAACGAGGAGGCCCTGCACTATTCCGACGGCGGACCTACAACTAAAGGATGGGGCCTGCACTATTGGAGGGGCCCTACCACTTTACGAGGGGCCTCTGCACTATTGACAGGCCTACAAAACTAAAGGAGGGGCCCTGCACTATTGGAGGGGCCCTGCACATATTGGAGGGAGGCCCATACAACTAATGGAGGGGCCCCTGCACTATTGGAGGGGCCTGCGTATGGAGGGCCCTACAAGGTAAAGGAGGGGGGGGGGCCCCTACAAAAGTAAAGGATGGGCCCTACAGAGTAAAGGATGGGGCCCTGCACTAATGGAGGGGGCTCACAACTAAAGGAGGGGCCCGGCACTAAATGAGGGGCTCTGCCAATAAAGTGAAGGAGGCCATAGAACTAAAGGAGGGGCCCTGCACTAAAGGCGGGGGCCTCCCTTCAAACTAAAGGAGGGGACCCTGCCCTAAAGAAGGGGGCACATAACTATAATGGATGGGCCCTACACTAAAGGGAGGGCCCTACAACTAAAGAATGGGCCCTATAAAGTGGAGGGGCTCTACACTAAAGGCGGGGCTCTTCACTAAAGGTAGGGGGCCCTACAAACTAAAGGAGAGGCCCCTACAAACTAAAGGTGAGGCCCTACAACTAAAGGTGCGGCCCTATAATCTAAAGGACGGGGGCCTACAAACTAAAGAGGGGGCCCTACAACTAAAGGAAGGGCCTACAACTAAAGGAAGGCCCTACAACTAAAGGAAGGGCCCTACAACTAAAGAAGGGCCTACAACTAAAGGAGGGGCCTCTACAATTAAAGGAGGGGCCCTACAACTAGGAGGGGGCCCCTACAATAAAAGGATGGGCCCTACAACTAAAGGATAGGCCCTACACTAAAGGATGGCGGCTCTAGAACTACAGGAGGGACTCAAAAATACAGGGGGCCCCTAAGTTCTACACGGGCTCTAAGCTACCTTCCTACCTAAGCTACCGCCAGGGGCCCCCGTTTACCATATACTGTCTGGGGGGGTTCATAATTACGGGAGGTTAATTATTAGCCATTTGGGCCCTTATAGTTGGGGAGTTTGTACATGGGGGAGGGCACTCGGTTGGGGAATAATGATAAAAAATAAGAGTCTCAGGTGCTTGTGTTATAAATTCTACAGGTTCGACGTGGTGGACGGAGGAAGTCATCATGGAGGTCTGGATCCGAAGTAGAGAGAAAAGAGAAAGTGAACGGACTCAACAGACAAGACGTTACCTATGAGGGCCTTAAATGTAAGTAAACTATTTGCAAACTGATTACCACTATAGGGTCACTGTATGGAGGAATGTTGGGGTCTTGATGTAATCGGTTTATAGTTCAGTAACAATCTGGACGGGTATTTTATTCAGTATTGTTATGTTGGAGATATGTGGTAATGATGGTGTGGCTGATATTATTAGGTGTTGTTTATGTTGTTGTTTTATGATACTGGTCTTGTTGCTGATTTGGTTCAGTAACACTATGGTGGTGCTTAGTCAGCATTGTATGGTAGTGATAGGTAGCGGTATCTATTTAGTATGTGTATATTGTTGCTTGCAATATCCGGTCTGGCTATTATGGTTTGGTCAGTAACATTATAGTGGTGACATTTGTGGCGGGTATTTGCTGGTACTCTATAGGAACTACCTACAAATTATAGATAAACTGTACCTTGTATTAATCAGATAGAAATAATCCATAAATCTATGGTGCAATTGCATTTTTTTTTTCTTGTGACCCCAGAAACCATTTTTTCTTTTTCCAGGGGGTGATGGTTGTGGGCCGGGAGATGGGTGGGGCTCTGTCGGGTATAGGACGGGGGTTGGGGGGTGTAGAGGGGGTTGGGTCGGCCGGAGGCAGAGCCACGGGACCAGATGTGGAGGGGGGGCCCAAAGCTCCAGCTTGTATGGGGCCCCAAAATTTCTGATGGCGGCCCTGGTGGTGATCAGGCCATTGCTGAGGTCGACACAAACCTGATGAATGGGTGCAGATATCTTTGTCTAGAAAAAAACAGAGAAACCATCCCAGCGAAGTCTAGAATGGCAGGCTGGAGCAGGTGTGAGTGAAGCTGTGCACACGGCATGGCTTTGAAAGCTGCAACCTCCTGCCCAGAAACTAGCAATCAGTGTGAAGATACACGGTGAGTGTTTGCGGATGAAGGGAAACGCTGCACTGGACCGTAAAAAGATGGATCTTCGCTGGTGGAAGATCTATTGATTTTATTCTTTTTTCTTTTTATTATATTATACTTATTATATCTATTCTAGCTAAACATTGTGTCAAGTTCCTGCCCAGTAACTCCATCGTTCAGATTTGACGTTGTGGACAATCCTCCTGCAGTTGTTGGACATCTAGGGTGATCCGGAGTCTGTCTAGTGTAGCGTTGGTGCTTCATGAAAGGGCCTTCACTGGAAAGTCATTCATGAAGAGGATAATTCAATCCCCCTGGTACAAAGAATTGCCATGAGAGCTTCCAGGACCTTGATAACGATCTTGGTGCTGTAGCGAGGCCAATTGCAGAGCCAAATAAAACTGGTAAATTTAGTGAAACCACACAAAACGAAGATCTGAATTGATGGAATTGGGCGATAGAATGTGCAAGTCTTGAAATTCTTATGTATGAGAGAAATTCGTCCTACTCCAGAGATTCCATCATCCGCTGGAGGGTTTCCATGCATAATCTGGGGGATCCGCACATGGTGGTTGAGATCCTAAATGGGTTGACTCAGCCGCTTTTTTAGACACCATAAAAAGGTGGATTAAAACCCCTAAAAATGCGGGACCCTTGGGAGAGGCATGATTTACTCTGAAGAAAAAGGGGATAAGTTGCCTAAAAAAAGTTTAAAACCCGGAAGGAGAGGTGGGCGTCAAAAAGAGTGAAAAAAACGGCTGGGGGGGGGGACACAAAGCCCAATCGTACCCTGAGAACAACCTCTGGGCCCAGAGGGTGGGAGCTCCCGGGGGGGGGGAATGATGGCAGTGTATTGCCAAAAAAAGGGGTGTCCAAGCTCTGCCCCAAAAAAAGGGCTAAAGGGGCTGAGGCCCTTTTTTGCACCCCCTTTGAAGGGCAAAAGGGGGCTGGTAGAGAGGCAGGGGGGCAGAAAAAGGGAAAGGAAAAGGGCCCGGGCCTAGTTTCGACCCTAGGCCCGGGGAAAAGTCGGGGGCCCAAAATTTAAATTTAGGGGAAAACCCGGGGCCCAAAGCACGGGCGGCAGCCCCAGAAGGGGCACGTTTGGCTGCCGGGGGGTTTTAAAAGGGGTACCAAAAGTACCTGTTGGAGGTGATTAATTTGGGGGCCCGGGCATAAAAAACAAAACAGACAGCGACTCTCTGGTTTTCCCTCACACCCTTAGGGGGGATTATGTCTCCCCTGACGGGGTGTGGAGAAAACTCGACACCTCTTTAAAGGGAAAATTAAAGAACAAAAAACCAAAAATTTAAAAAACATCAGCAAGCACGTCTCCCTTTTTCCTTGGGCGGGACCAAACCCCAAGGGGTGCTATTCCCCCAATATATTGAAAAAAAAATTTTTTTTTTAAGAAAAAATCATGAACCCTGTCGGATTCGATCTTCGGGAAACCCTTGAACCCCAAGACCTTTTCCCCTGCTCACTGAGCTATTTTCCCCCCCTTTGGGGACAGCTCCAGTGCTAAAACCCTTGTTAGGCCCCTTTTTTTCGAAAGCCTTCCCCTTTTACTTTCATGTTGCTCCCCCCCTGGACTTCCTATTTAAGCCCAGCCTTGAATTTCCTCCCTTGGGGGGTTTATTGTGCGGGGCTATAATCTTGCTCCTTTCCATTTTGCTGTCTACCGTTTTATTTTTAGGTGCTTCGACCTTTTCTTTCCTTCCCGGGACAACGTTTTTCCTGCCTCCCTCCTCGAAGATTTTTAAAAAAATCGCCCCCACGTTACCAAACCTCGGGCTTACCGACTACGCTTGCTCCCTGCTCCCAAAGACTGCCCATCGCCCGCCCCGGTTCCCCGCCTCTGGCTTCCCCGACTACGCTTTTTTGCCTGCCCCTCGAAGACGAGATCGCCCGAAACGTTACCGACCTCGGCTTGTCGACTCCCTTTCCTTTTCGGGTGGGTGCCTTTTAGTCACAACCTAAGACCAAACCCAGCCCCAAAATCGTGACAGAATAACCTCCCCCCAAAAATGGAGCCCTGTTTTGGGGAAACCCCCCCTGGGGGCACAAGTGGCTGAGCTTCAGGTTTTTGGGTGCCACTTACAAAAAAAATTTTTAAAAAATTGCAAACCCGGGTTGCTGGATCAACAAAAGGAGTAATTGATTTCCCAAACAACTTCTTGATACCCGAAAACGTTTGGCTCAGCCCCCAAATCCACCTTTCCCTTTTGCCTGCGAATTTTTAAGGGGGTTCGCCACCTTTTACCAGGATTCTTAAACCCAAAATGCCAAAATTTTTTTCCCCAAAATGCAGCCCCCCCTTTTCACCAGTGAAAAAAAAAGAGTGCAATTTTTTTATAAATCTTCTGACAAAAATAAAAGCTTTTGGCAGGGGCCTCACCTTAGGTGGAAAAGAACTTTTAAACCTTCTAATAAATTTAGATGACTTTATCACGGCTTTTGAACCAAGTGTTTGTTTGCCCCAAAATCTTTGTGCCAAAAGCTGGGGCCCAAAATTTACATAATTCTTCGGCAAGGGCGGCGCTCATTTTTGCTGAGTAAAAGGGCAAATTTCGTCCCCTTGGGGTAGCTGACCCCACAGGGAATCCAGAAACCCCAAAGAAACCCAATTTAGACGAAATTACAAACTGGTGAAAGAGGAGCTTGCCAAGTTGAGGCCCCTGATAATTTTGAGGATTTTGTTCACGGGTGAAATCAAATTTTGAAAAGGGGCTTGCTAAAACGTAAAAGGGGAAAGACGGGGCAGGTTTTTCGGAAACAGCCCCTACCTACTCCTTTACCCAAAATTCAGCATTAAACCCACCAACAAAGGCCTGAAACTCCCCCGAACCTAGGGCAGATTGTGTTTTTCCTAAAACCGCTTACTGCACGAAAAAGAGGGGCCCGCTGTCAAAAATTTTGGGTGCCTCTATTGGGGGGGCTCAACATTATGCCTTTAACTGTCCCAAAAAATTTTCAGAGGTCTATACCCTTTCACATGTGCCAAGACGGGAAACAATTTTTGTTTTTTCCCTGAACTCCCAAATTTTCTTTTGTGAAAGACCTTCCATCCGTACTGTGAAAAAGGACAAATACAAACGCACCATCCTCCTTTCATCTCCCTATAAAAATCTTTTTTTGGGGAGCCAAAAAGGAAATTTTTTCAGCCATGTTGGATTCCGGTGCGGGAAAAAAATTTCATGGACTTAAAATTTTGCATTTTAAAAAAAATAATAAAACCATTGCAGCAGAAAAAAAATTCCAAAACCAATTGATAGGGAAACTGTTGATGGATACCTTTTCATCGGGGCCCTGAAAATCGGGAGACAACTGAACTTGGAATCCATATTCCCCCTAATCACATGAAACAAAAGGGTTTTCATCCATTTCCTTTTCCCAAGGGTTCCCAGTAATTTTGGGGATTCCATGGTTTGCTACCAAAACCCCCCCCACAAAGGGGAAATCAAGAACGTTACTTTCCCTTTCATGTACGTAAAAACAATTTCACCCAAAAGCCCCATCGGGTTAAAAAAAAAAATTTACAATTTTCCAAGATTTCTCACAATTTGTGAAAATTTTTACCACCCAGTATCAACATTTCAGCGACGTCGGTTTTTTAAAAGGGGGAAAGCTGATAAATTTAAACCCCTCCCGCCTTTATGATTGCCCCCATCGGGGTTGTTTTTCCTGGTGCCCCCCTTTTTCCTTTTTTGGGCGAATTTACAACCCTCAAAACCGGGAAATTAAAAAACTCAGGGAATACTTAATGAAAAATTTAAAGAAAGGCTTCATTGACCTTCCTCCCCCCCAGCTGGGGACCCTTGTTTTTTGTAGAAAAAAAAGACTAAACCCTGGGGCCTTTGAAAGGGACTACGAAACTAAATAAAAAATTTTTAAAAATTTTTTATCCCTTCCTTTAAATTTCCCGATTTGCGGGAAAAAGATCCCGTTCGCCAAGTTTTTTTTAACCAAACGGGTTTTAGGGGGGGCCTACAATCCAAAACGCATTCGCCCCAGGAATGAGGGGAAGACTGCCTTTAAACCCAGATAGGGACATTTTAAATACCTGGGTTAATGTCTTTTGGCCTGTGTAATGCTCCTGCAATTTTCCCCAAAGCACTTCTTTAAAGGGTTTTTTTTCGAGATTTCCCTAGACTTTTGGGGTGGGGTTTTAACCTCAAAGGAAAATTTTATATTTTCGGGACACCTTGGGGAAACATCCAACAGGTTCAATCAGTCCTGGAAACGACTACAGGATAATAATCTTTATATCAAACTGGAAAAATGTGATTTTTGAACAAACAAAATTAAATTTCCCTTGGATATATCATCCCCCCCAAAGGGATTTAATAGGGAACCCAGAAAAATCAAAGCGGGTGGGGGAAATGGCCCACTCCAAAAACTTGAAAGATTTTTCAGCGATTTTTTGGGTTTTTGAAAATTTTTTACAAAAATTCAAAAAAAGACTTCCAGATCCCCCTTGGCCAATCCCCTTTTGCTCACAAAGAAAAAAAAAGGGGGCCCTTTTGGCCCCCCAAAAAAGCGAGGTAGCCTTCAAAAAATTTTAAAGACGTATTTTTACTCCGCCCCCATACTTGCCATCCAAATCCCCTGATTTACCTTTCATTTTTTGAGGTAACCCCTCAGCCCTCTCCCTGGGGAGCGGTTCCGCCCTCAACGAGTTGGAGACAAAATGCAACTTCATCCAGGGGCATTTTCTTTCTCATCCCATGTCATCTGCAAAAGAAACTATGACATTGGGAATAAAGAACTTTAAAGCCATTAAATTTGCCTTCTCCAAAAGGGAGACTTTTTTTGGGGGGAAAGCCAAAAATTCCCATAATTGTACTTACGGCCCAAAAAAAAATTTTAGAGTTCACCCCGTACAGCAAGAGATTAGGGGCAAGACAGGCACGGGGGCCGTTTTTTTTCTCCATTTTTAAATTTTTAATTATTTCTTATGACCGGGTTTTCAAAAAAGGAAAGGCGAGGCTTTGTCCAATTCTTGCAACCACGGGGAAGGTTAAAACAAGCCCCACTATTTTGTCCCCAAAAAAATTTTGTAGGAAAAAACTTGACTCCAAAGAACTTTCAACAAGGGTCAGAGAGGGAAATACCAAAATACCCTTTTTCCTTAACCACCTTCTAAGGAGGGGGGATTTTTTTTTCAAAAAAGGGGTTTAAGGAGGCAGGAACATGGGGTTAAAATGAAACCCTTGAATCCCCCACTTAAAGTCCTAAAATTTTAAATCCTTTGATTCAAAAACTTGGGGGGTCATTTTGGAGTCTCGAAAATTTATAACTACTGTTTCGTTCATTTTGTGGGCCTAATTGTAAAAAATTTGGGTTAAAAGTTGTCTCCCCCTTGCTTAAAAATTTTGCACAAAAAAGGGTCCCCTCGATCCTCTCCCTAGGTTTTTTTTTAAAACCGCTTCCATTCCATCCAGACCCGGGGGATAAATTTTCCCTATGGCCCCCCCCAAAAGGGTGGATCTTCCCCCATCAAAGGAAATACTACCATCCTTTTTTTTGTGGACCTTTTAAACTAAAATGGCCCCATTTCAAACCAAACTAAGGAATCCCTACTGCTAAAAAAAACTGCCAATTGGGGGTCAAGGAAATTTTTAGGCGGGATGGAAATTCCTAAAACCAATTTGGTTAAGTTTCGAAGGGGTGTACAATTCATTTCACTTTTTGGAAAAACTTCTGTACACCCCTTAGGAGTCACTGTAAACCTCTCTACCCCCCTTTTCATCCCCAATCAAAATTGGCCAGACTAAAAGGGAATAATAAAAACCTTTGGAAAAAATCCCTTTGCGTTTTTTTATTTCCTACCTCCAGGGAACTGGGTGGACTTTTTTGCCAACTGCAGATTTTTGCCTACAAAAATTTCCCCAAACAAGCTCTACATCAAAAGCCCTTTTTTATGCTAATTTTGGGTTACATCCAGCCCTTTTTTTCCTAATCAACCAAAAGTCCACCTATTCCGGGCGTTACCCACAGATTAAACAAAATTTGGGAAAGAAACTCGGAAAAACTAAAAGAACCCTTTCAGGAAGCTCAAGAAGAATATAAAAAATCAGCAGATAAACATCGAAAGGGTTTTTCCCCCAATTTAAAAAATTTGGTGAAAAGGGTTTTGGCTTTCTCCAAAAAAATCTAAAAACTCATGTCCCATTTTCCAAAATTTGGGGGTAAAAATTCATAGGCCCTTTTCCCAGTTTTTTGTCACAAATTAACCAAATGGCCTTTTCCCCCTAAAACTTTCCCAACAAACTGAAAACCCTCCCGTGTTCCTTTTTGTCATTACTCAACTTTGCCTTTTAAAAAGAAAATCCCTTTTTCCCGGAAGAAATCAGCCACCTCCTGCACCAGTTTTTAAAAACCAAGGGCAGGAAGAATACATGGTGGAAAAAATTTTGGACCTTTGAATTTTCAAGGAAAAATTTCAATAACTTGTGCAATTAAAGGGGTATGACCAAGGGAAAATTTATGGGAACCCAAAAAAATAATGGGTTTATGCTCCCCAGGGTTACAAAGGCCTTTTTTTTTTTCAGAGACATCCAGAAAAACCAGCCCCCCGGGATGTCCAGGGCCATCCTGGAAAAAGGGGGGGACTAATGTCGGGATTCGATCTTCTGGACCCTTTGAATTTCCCGACCCTTACCCTGCCCAACCCGAGCCCATCTGGTCCTTTTGGACACCCCCATGGGGAACCTTTTTTTAGGTTTCCTTTTTTTTCCCCAGCCTTGCCCCGGGACATCAGGTTTCTCCCCCCCCCGGGGCTTCCTATTTTAAAACCCAGCCTTGAACTTCCCCCCATGTGAGGGTTATTGGCTTTCTATAATCTCTTTCTCCTGTCCGGGTTTTCGTCTACCGTTTTTTGCTATTTTGCTTTGACCTTTTCTTTTCCCTTTCCCGACTCCCCTTCCCCGCCCGCTCCTCGAAGACTGACATGCCCCCCAAAATTTTCCGGGCCTCGGGGTTACCGACTACCTTGCTGCCAGCTCCTCGAAGACTGACATCGCCCGCCACCCTTACCGACCTCTTTCTTAAAGACAAAGCTTTTCTGGGCCCGCTCCTCGAAGACTGAGATCGCCCGGGAAAAAATTTCCGACCTCTGGGTTGTCGACTAAGCTTCCTTCAGGTGGGTGCCTATTAGTTTAAACCTAAAACTCCCAAACCAAACTCCAGATCGGGACCCGAAAACGCTTTTAAAAATCCATTATTTTTTTCTCTGAAGTGCCCTATAAAGGGGTTTTTTGTAAATCAAAGCAACAGACGGGTGTGTTTCCAACCCATGATGGGTCTGGGGTAATACGGCTTTCCCTTTTAAAAAGAAGGTAAATACATGTGGGGAAGCTAGTCCAAACCTTTGTTTTTTTTTTAAGAGTCAGAAAAATTTCCCTTTTAAAAAAGCAACCCAAAACCAAACTAAATTTTTTGTAAATATTTCAAACCCTTTTAAATACCTTTCTACCTAGTGTCATAACAAATTTTTAATAATTGATATGCTTTACAAAATATAATTAGTTTTTCCCAAAATTTTTAAAAAAGTGATTCCCTTCTCTACCAGAGTAGCATGTTATGGGGATCAAAATTTTTAATTTCTAATTTTAAAAAAGCCAAAAAAGGGCTAATCCCCACTTTGCACAGTGTACTGTAAAAGTACACCCTGTAACAGAAACCCTGATTAAAGGGGCAAATTTAAAGAGGCAGAGCTTTTTCCCCAAAATACAGATATGGTTTTAAATTTCAGCTCACATGACATCACGCTATAAAGCAAAAAAATTTAAAAAATTTTCTTTGGCCCATTCAGGCATAAATTTTACCCCTTTTCTTAACCCGTCGTTTTCTGGGTAAAACACCCCAAGGCCCCTAGTTTTGTTCAAGAAACATTAAAAATTTCCTTTTAGGGCCGTAAATTAGTAAAAGGGAAACCCCCTTTTTTTATTAAGGGCCCAAAGGGCACAATACGGCGGGCTGAAGGGGGCCATACTCTGCAAAGAACGTACAAAAGCATTCTTATCTGTATAAACCAGGGGTCCATGTACACAATTGCCATCGTGGGAAAAACACACTCTAAAAAAAAGAATTTCTTTTTTTTGTTTTTTTATTTCCCCAAATTTTTTTATGGAATAAATATAGTTATTGTACGAAACCAATATTATGGGGGTTTAGTCTACTTTTTAAAAATACAGGAATACAATGAAACTGGTTTTAAAAAATAGAAAGGGGGCCCCCGGCTGCATGCCCTTTTTCCCCCCACAAAATGAAAGGAGGTATGGGGTTTGGGGGATTTAAGTTTTTTAAACTCTGCTGCACTGGGTTTGTGTATATTTTTAAAGATATGTTTTTAAAGTTGAGCATACAAAAAACTAAAAGCTTGTCACCATGAACAAAGAAATATTATCCTCCTAGATTTGACCTATTGTGGGGATTATTTACAAAAAAAAGTAAGAAACAATAGATAAATAGACGGATAAATAATAAAATTTTAAAATATGAGATAATGTAAAGGGTATGAATAAGGGGAGAAGATTTTTAGTTAAATATTAAAAGGAAACCGGAAAATTTAGCTAGCTGGATATATGCACATTTAAGGGGGGTTAGAGGGAAACCCAAAAGTCCCCCTCAGACCGGTTAACTATTTTCATAAGCGTGTTCTGTGGGGCTTGAAAACGGCAAGGGTACCGACCACACCACCGGGAAAGGGATCATCTTTTTTGCATGGCCCAGGGAGCAAACTATGGGTGGGCAGGGGCTACTGATCCCCCGGGCTGTTTTTAGGGGAAGAAAAGGGCAATTCACCTGGCAGAAAAAAGCTGACATAACACTTGGTTTTCCCCTTTTTTACCTCCCTTAAAAAAGGGAAACCCGTCACAAAGTTTTTGCCCCCCCCGGGTGGGGACAGCACAAGCTAGTGTCGACCCCGCTGTTTTTTCCCGCCCCTGTGTCCCTTATTCTGTAAATTCTGGAGTTTTCGGTATTTAAGGGGCCTGCAAAATTTTTAGTCAGAAGTCCAAACCCAAAAGTCAGTTTTTTCAAACCCCGCCTGGCTGAGGCTAAACATTTGGGGGGCGGGGCTAACACCTGCTCATAAATAAATTTTAGGGGTAAAAGGGCCCCGAAACTGCTGCATCTTTTCAAAAATAAGGGACAAAAAGCCCCTGGGGAAAAGAGTCTGTCGTAAACTTGGGCATAACCTATGCAAGGGGGCATAACCTATGTACAGGGTTTTCCCTTTTTAAAAATGGAGTTTGGGGCGGGATTCAACAAACCGGTTTCCCCAGGGCATTTTGGGTTTCATGAAGCGGGCACTTTTGTGGGTGGAGCCAAAGGGCGTCCCCTTTTTTGCCTTTCTATGACTCTTCCCCGTCTTTCCCTCTATCTCTGGTTTCAACTGCTGATGACACTCTGTGAACTCTAATTTAGTGGGCCCCTTCCGTCTGAGACATCCTGCTTGAAGGGCCCCGAAAAGGTGAGGTACTGCTGATCAAATTTAAGGTGTTTTTCTTGGTCAATGTTTTCAAAATTTGAACAGCCTGATATTTGGGCTGTTTTAAATCACAGTTTCCCAAAATTGATCCCCCCCAAATTTATTGGGGGGATTTAGGGTCAAATACTTTGTTTAAAAACTGCCATTAAATCCTTGTTAAGATCACAATTTTTTGCAAAAAGTACTGAAACATTTACCATTGGACGTGTCATTCTACAGTTTTTGAGATGGGCCCCCATTTAAAGGGGATTTAAATTAAATTAAAAAGAATTTCCCTAACATCCTGAAATATCACCAAAAAACCAGATATCCCTAAAATTTTTGTATCATAATGGATATAAAATACAAAAAAAAAAATTTACAAAAAGCTAGGGGAAATTAGATAGAAGGCCCAGGGGAAAATAAAAGGAGGAAAATATTAGATAAAGAAGGTACTAGATAAAAAGGGGGGATACAATAAATTTGGAAATGATTTTAGGGGGGGAGAGAGAGATTTGGGATATTATAGAGAGCTCTTAAATGGAAAAGAGTGAGGAATACATATAGAAACAAAGGAAAATCTATTGATAATAGAAAGTAGCTAAGGGGGAGAAGTATGGGATAATTAATAAAATGAAAAAGATGGTAGATAATTAAAAGGAGAATTGAGCGCTAAAGTAGGCAATAAATTTTTAGAGGATTGATGGTTATAGAGAGATATCCGATAGATATAGATGGGGAGTTAAATGGGGGAAATTTAGGTATGAATAGATAGATCGATCGATAAAAAGAGGAAAAAGTAGATAGAGATAAGAGGAGAGGGGAGAAATTTTTTATAGATAACTATGTGAAGAAGGCAAGAAGACAATAGAAAAAAAAATATGAGAAATCAATTAAAAAACAGATGTAAACATATATCGGCTCAATACCAAACCCTTGCCAACCAAAATTTTTTCCTGGGGCTAAAACGAACCTTTAATATATAGTTAGGGCCCCCTGGGCAAATGTCCACCCCGAGATTAGGGCCCCCTTGTAGGCAGTTGCCCCCCCGGGGGAATTGGGGCCCCCGGGGGGCAAAAAGTCCCCCCTGAGATTAGGGCCCCCTGTAGGGAGAAAGACCCCCCCTGTAGATTAGGGCCCCCCTGTAGGCATAGTTCCCCCCCCCCCCCCGCCAAGCATTAGGGCCCCCTGTGGGCATAGTTCCCCCCCCCCCCCCCTGGGCTTCAGACCACCGGGGCCCCGGGGCCCCTTGAAACTGCCGAGTGAACTATTTGTTCATGCCGGCGGCCCGGGAGCGGCATTCCCGGGCCCCGTGGCATTTTGCTTTGTTTCTCCCCCCGGGTATTACGCCCCTGAATATTTATATTAAGGGGGAAGAGATGGAGAGATGATAAAAATGAGATACATAGGAGATAGATATTAAGAGAAAAGGGTATAAAGATATAATTTAGGAACAGGGAGGGGCAGAAATTGAGAAATTTTAGGAAATAGAAAATTTGGATGAAAGATATATATTAAGCATAAGGAGAGATATTAACATGATAGTATAGAGAGGGAGACGGTATAAGATGGGAAGATAAAAAATAGTGCTATATATTAGTAGATAATAGAGAGAAGGGGATAGAGAGAGAGAATCTGGGGCAAAAAGATGTAGATGATAGAGATGGATTTTAAAAAATACAGTAAAAAGAGAAGATAATATGGTATTAAAAATATATAAAGATATTAGATGAAGATAGATAGAGATAGGGAGAGAAGAGATAATATCAGAAATACATAAGGGAGAGAAATGGATAAATATGCGATATTTTTGGAGATAGAAGTTAGATATAGAAAGATTTTTAATAAGTAATATAAAATAGATATATATGGGAAAGAGATGATAGAAAAAGGGAGATAGAATTTGACAGACAATAATTGAAAAATATTTTGGGAATATATTATTTGATATAGAGAGGGGTATAGTTAGGAGATAATGAATAGATATGAGACGATATTATGCAAGAGAAGGTATTAGATATGTGTAGAGGGAGATAGATAATATAGTATAAAAAGGTATGAGAGACATTAGTAGATATAGAGAGAGACAGATCTGACGTAAAATAGGGAGAGAGAGAGATAGATATAAAATATTAGACCTAGAAGGAATATGGCAATACTGAGGATGAGAGAGAATTAGATAATATGGTAACATTTAAGAAGGCAGATGGGTAGGAATAGATAATATTGATAGATAGAGTAGACAGATCTGCATTTGCCGCAGGGGTCGCATTGTAACCATGGTTGCGCAAAGATTATAAAATCTTCTGGGAAAAGTATATCCCTTCAGCCTTGGGGCCATCATGTGAAAACACGTTAAAAAATCACTTTTAAAACATGGTGTATGCTGAAGTCTATGGATAATATATTATTTTGCGGTTGACTCTATTGTACACGTTTATCTGACCACCTGGTTATGAAATTTTATTCCCCTACCTCCCAAATGTCCCTATTTTTGGGGGGACATCCCCATTTTTTTAAACCCCTTTTCCCTCTTACCATAAATGTCCCCTTTTTTTATCTGGGAAAAGTTTATTGAAAAAATCTATCTGGGTGTAGAAAGATCTGATTGCTTTCCCCGTTAAAATTACATAACAATTAATTTACATTTCATCTTTTTGGATACAAACAATCCTGCAAATGTTCCTTTTTGGATGTCTATATGTTTTTGGGTGTGGTTGGAGGCG
>JAODAL010060505.1:0-20859 GCA_025379985.1 Phyllomedusa bahiana | reverse complement strand
GAGGGGGGTCTGGGTTATTTAGGGGGGGGGGGGGGGGTTGCCCTTTTGGGTTTTGTGCCCGGGGGGTTGAGAGTCTAGGTTTTTTATGGGGGGGGGTTTGCCCTTTTTCGCGTGTGTCGGAGGTGAGAGTCTAGGATTTTTGGGGGTGGTTGCCCTTTTCGGCTGTGTCAGAGGTGAGAGTCTAGGTATTTTGGGGGGGGTTGCCTTTTGGCTGTGTCGGGTGAGAGTCTAGGTACTTATGGGGGGGGGTTGCCCTTTTCGTCTGTGTCGGAGGTGAGAGTCTAGGATATTCATATGGGGGGGGGGGGGGGTTGCCGTTTTCGCCTTGTCAGGGGGTTGAGGTTAGGATTTTTATGGGGGGGGGGGGGTTTCCCCCTTTGGTTTGTGTCAGAGGTGAGGTCTAGGATTTTTTTGGGGGGGGGTTTGCCCTTTTTGGCTGTGCAGAGGTCAGTTCTAGATATTTAGGGGGGGGGGGGTTGCCCTTTTCGGTTGTGTAGAGGTGGGTCTGGTTTTTATGGGGGGGGGGTTGCCCTTTTTGCCTGTGTCAGAGGTGAGAGTCTAGGTGATTTTTGGGGGGGGGGGGGTTTTCCCCTTTTCGGTGTGTCAGGGTTTGGGGGAGGTTTTGGATTTTTTGGGGGGGGGGGGTTTGCCTTTTC
Organism: Phyllomedusa bahiana; assembly: GCA_025379985.1. Lineage (NCBI taxonomy): Eukaryota > Metazoa > Chordata > Amphibia > Anura > Hylidae > Phyllomedusa > Phyllomedusa bahiana. The sequence goes on along the minus strand of JAODAL010060505.1, from coordinate 20,203 downwards.
GGCTGGTCGAGGTGAGAGTCTGGGTTTTTTGGGGGGGGGGGGTTGCCCTTTTCGTCTGTGTGGGGAAGGTGGAGTCTGGATATTCATAGGGGGGGGGGGGGGGTTTGCCGTTTTGGGCCTGTGTCAGGGGGGAGAGGTCTAGGATTTTTTGGGGGGGGGGGGGGTTTCCCCTTTTCGGCTGTGTGGGAGGTGAGAGTTTTGGATATTTTGGGGGGGGGGGTTTTTGCCCTTTGGTGTTCAGAGGTGAGGTCTAGGTTTTTTTGGGGGGGGGGGGGGTTTTGCCTTTTCGGTTTTGTCAGTGGTGAGAGTTAGGAATTTTTGGGGGGGGGGGGTTTCCCCCTTTTGGCTGTGTCAGAGGGAGAGTCTAGGATATTTATGGGGGGGGGGGTTTGCCCTTTTGGGGCTGTTCAGAGGTGAGAGTTAGGATATTTATGGGGGGGGGAGGGTTTGCCCTTTTTCGGCTGTGTCAGAGGTGAGAGTCTAGGATATTTATGGGGGGGGGGGGGGGTCTGATCACCCTCAGGTCCTCCCCAAACCCTTTTCCACATCTCGGGGTTTTTGCTGCGTCTTTATCTTTTCTTCTTACAATTTGTCATTTTTGCAGATTCTGGATAAAGCTGATGCATAATTACTTGTTGTTGCCCTTTAATGCTGAGGCGGCAGCGTTATTCTTCAGTCTGCAGGAGACCTCACGCTAGTTTTTATATTTTGTGGGGATTTGCTTCGCGGGCTACCTTTGGGGCGCGGGTCCCCCCCAAAAAGTCAGATGACGAGAGGTTTTCATCTCCCCCAAGTGCTGTAACTAGAATTCAGAGAACCCCCCCACCAATGACAATAAACTAAAACAGCAGCATAAATAGCAGTAAAGGTGTAAATAATCCCGCCATATATCGTAAATAGTGCTGTTTTATAGGCTTTTATGTGCTGCCATACAGGGTGGCCAAATTCTGTCAGATTAATATCAGTTTCTTCCGGGAAAAATGTTTTTCCCAATCCAAATTTTTTGGTTTTTTAATATATTCATTTATTTTGTTGCAAATAAAAAAAAAAACACAAAAAGAATGAGAAAAAAAATAAATTTTCTTTGATCTTTTCCCCCCAAAATTCAAAAAGGGGGCCCGGAAAAAAAGTTTTGGGCCCCCCTCAGCCTAATACTTGGAAAAGGCAAAATTTTAAAAGCCAAAAATTAACTGGGGAAAAAAACCGCTTCCGGTAAAAACAATGATTTTTCTTAAAATGCTCTGTTTGGAAATTTTAGACCATTTTTTTTTGGAAAAAACTGCCAGGTTCCCTTTGAGATGTGAAGGGCCTTCCCCCCATTTTGGATCTCCACAGGGGTTTTTTGGGGGTTCAGGTCTGGATAAATTTGCCGGCCCACTTTACAAGTCCCCCCCCAGTTTTTTTTCTAAAACCCCATTTTCTAGTGCTTTTTGTTTTTTTTGGGGGCCCAATTGCCCTGTGGAAAAACCCAGGCCCCTCTGGGGAGGAAACCGGGGGCTTTCTACAGGGGGCCCAAACATTATGCTGCAGACTTAAAACCCCATGCAAATTTTTAAAAGGGGGCAGTCCAGGGGCCAGAGGAGAAAAAAGCAAAACCCCCCAAAAACCCCAAGGGGAAACCCCCCGCCCAATGTGTAAAACTTTTAGGGGAAAAACCCTCAGCCTTTTGTGGGGGACTGTGGGGAACCTCCGCCATGTTTGACTGTGGGGAAAAACCTCCCCCCTTTTTTTAGACTGTAGGGAACCTCCCCCAAATTTTTGGGGACTGTGGGGAAACCTCCGCCATGTTTGACGGTGGGGGAACCCCCCGCCATTTTTAGACTGAAAGGGAACCTCCCCCCATGGGGGACTGTGGGAAAACCTCCGCCTTTGTGACTGTAGGGGAACCTCCCCCATTTGACTGTAGGGAACCCCCGCCTTGTTGACTGTAGGGAACCTCCGCCATGTGTGACTTTTGGGAAACCTCCGCATTTTTTGGTGACTTTTGGGGAACCTCCGCCATGTTTGACTGTGGGGAAAAACCCTCCGCCTTTGTTGCTGTAGGGAACCTCCCCCATGTGTGACTGTAGGGGAAACTCCGCCATTGGGGGATTTTAGGAACCTCCCCCCATGTGGGGACTGTAGGGAACCTCCGCCATGTCTGACTGTGGGGAACCCCCGCCAGGGTCGGGACTTTTGGGGAAACCCTCCGCCATGTGGGGACTGTGGGAAAACCTCCCCCAAATGGTGTGCCCTGTAGGGAACCTCCCCCATGTGGGGACTGTGGGAAACCCTCCCCCAAATGTGGGGATGAAAGGGAACCTCCCCCAATGTGTGACTGTGGGGAACCTCGCCATGTGGGGACTGTGGGGAACCCAAACCGTTTATGGTGTTTTGGGGGGGAACCCCCGCCATTTTTGGGACTGGGGGGGAAAATCCCCCATGTTGACTGGGGGAAACCCCCGGAAATGTTAGACTGTGGGGAAACCCGCCATTTTAAAGGACTGCGGGAAACCCCCGCCTTTGTTGGATTGTAGGGCCCGGGTCTTTTTCTTTAAAATCCCTTTTTTTTTTTTTCCCTTTTTAAACTCTGTTGATCCCTTTTTTCCCAAAAATTTAAACTTTTGTCTATTGCCCAGAGAACATTTTTCCCAAAACGTTTTAGGCTTTTAGGTAAGTTTGGGGTTTTTTATGTTCGGGGAAAAGGGAAAGGGGGGGTTTTCCCTGGGCCCTCCTCCCATACAGTCCCTTTTTCTTTTTTTTTTTAGCGGATTTTAAGGGTGACACTGTTTTTCCCCTCGGACTGCAGGGCGGTTTTTAAATTTTGTTTGGATTTTGGTCGGGGTTTTCTTTTTTTCCCCCAAATCGGGGCACAATCTTGCGTTGAAATCGCTCGTCAATTTTTTTTTCCACCCACATCTAGGGAGGGTTAGCCACAGTGCCTTTTAGGGGGGGGTTTAGCCACAGTCCCCATAGGGGGTGGGGCCCACATTTCCCTTAGGGAGGTCAGCCCCCCTTTTTGCCTTAGGGAGGTCAGCCACAGTTTGCCATAGGGGGTGGGGGCCCAGTTCCCAAATTGGGAGGTAAACCCCACAGTCCATAGGGGGGTCACCCACAGTCCCAATGGGGGAGGTTAGCCACAGTGCCATGGGTTTCCTTTCCACATCTAGGGAGGTTACCCCAACATTGCCTTTGGGTTTTTAAAATTTTGGGGGGGCACCCAAAATTCCCAAGGGGGGCCTTTACATTTTGGGGGGGTTACCCCAACGGGGCCCATGGGCTTTAAATTAGGGGGGGTAAAAGCCACTTTGCCATGGGTTTTACTTCTAGGGGAGGTAAATCCCACATTTCCCATAGGGAGGTTAGCCACAGGGGCCATAGGGGAGGTCAGCCACGGGGGTGCAATAGGGAGGTTAGCCACATTTGCCATAGGCCCCTTTCCACATCTAGGGGGGTTAGCCCCCATTGCCGGGGCTTTAAATTGGGGGAAAGGGTAACCCCACGGGTGCCTTAGGTTTCCCGTCCACTTCTAGGGAGGTTACCCCACATTCCCGGGGTTTTTACTTCTAGGGGGGGTCACCCCACATTGCCATGGGTTTTAAAATTTTGGGGGGGTTAAAGCCAAAGGGCCCAGGGGGGTTTTTAAACCCTCTGGGGAAAGGTCAGCCACATTGCCATGGGTTTTTCAATTTTGGGAGGTCGGCCCACAGGGGCCATAGGGGGGTTTTTCCCAAACAGTCCTTTGGGATGGTCAGCCCCCAGGGGAAAATGGGGAGGTTACCCAACATTTGCCATAGGCTCCGGGTCCCATCTAGGGGGGTTTAGACAGTTTGCCAGGGGCTTTAAAAAATCTAGGGAGGTAAAGCCACTTTTGCCAGGGGCCTTTTACATTTTAGGGAGGTTGGGGCCCAGGGGCCATGGGCTTTACATCTAGGGGGGGGTCGCCACATTCCCATGGGGGGGGTCAGCCACGGGGCCCTTTGGGGGGGGGTAAAGCCCCCAGGGTCATGGGGGGGGCAGCCCACAGGGTCATGGGGGGGTTTCACCCAAACCAGGGCCATGGGGAGGTAAGCCACGGGCCCATGGGGGGGGTCAGCCAAAAGGGCCATGGGGGAAGGGTCAGCCACGGGCCCATGGGCTTTAAAATTCTTGGGAGGTTAGCCACAGTGCCAGGGGCTTTTTACTTTCTAGGGGGGGGTTTCCCACAGTCCCCTTTGGGCCCTCTACATTGGGGGAGGTTCCCCACAGTGCCCTGGGTTTTTTTCATCTAGGGGGTTGGGACAGTCCCCTGGGCTTTACTTTCTACGGGGGTTTTGGCCAAAACTGCCATGGGCTTTTAAATCTAGGGGGGTTTTAAGGGCCACAGTCCCAGGGGCCTCCGTCCACATCTAGGGAGGTTTTTCCAAAGGGCCAGGGGTTTTTCCCATCTAGGGAGGTCAGCCACATTCCCAAAGGGGCCCCCGTCCAAATTCTAGGGGGGTTAGCCACCGGGGTCATGGGTTTAACATCTGGGGGAGGTTAGCCCCAAGTCCCATCGGGAGGTTGGGCCGAGCCATGGGTTTTTAACATTCGTGAGGTTAGCCACGTGCCTTTAGGGGGGTTTAGCCACAGTGTCTTGGGTTTTTACATCTAGGAAGGTTACCCAAACTTTTGCCTTTAGGGAGGTTACCCACCAGTCCCAGGGGGGCTTTTCCAAAATAGGGGGGTTACCCAAAAGGGGCCATGGGGGGGGGTTTTAACCCAAAAACATTTCCCCATTGGGAGGTTAGCCACAAAAAGGCCATGGGTTTAAATCCTTTGAGGTTAGCCAAAAGGGGCCATGGGCTTTACATATGGGGAGGTTAGCCACAGTCCCATGGGTTTTTTACTTTTTGGGGGGTTTTTGGGCCACAGTAAATAGGGGTTACCCACAGTGCTAGGGGGCTTTAAACATTTGGGGGTTTGCCACTTCCCCATGGGGGGGGTTTAAACCCAAACCAGGGCCTTTTTTGGGGAGGTTAGCCACAATGCCATGGGGAGGTTAGCCACAGGGGGGGCCTCGGGGAGGTTAGCCACATTTTCCCATGGGCTTTACATCTCATGGGGTTTTTGGGCCACGGGTGCATGGGCTTTAAATCTAGGGGGTTACCCCACGGGGTTCCCCATGGGTTTTTTTCATTTTAGGGAGGGTTCCCAACAGTCCCATGGGTTTTTTCATTTTAGGGGGGTTTAGCCCCCCGGGCCATGGGCTTTAAAATCTAGGGAGGTCGCCACAGTCCCTTTGGGAAACTTTACTTTCTAGGGAGGTCAGCCACGGGTGCCTTTTGGGTTTTTACTTTAAGGGGGTTGGGGGCCACAGTGCCTTTAGGGGAGGTTAGCCATCAAGGGGCAGGGGCTTTTTTACTTTAAAGGGGGGGTTTTTCCCCCACAGTGCCAATTGGGCTTTTTCTTTAGGGGGGTTTTTGCCACAGGGCCATGGATTTTTACTTTGGGAGGCCCGACACTTTTGCCATGGGCTTTAATTCAAAGGGGTAGAGCCCCGGGTTCCCCATAGGGGGGTTTTAGCCCCCAGTGCCTTTGGGTTTTTTAACCCTTAAGGGGGGTTTTTGGGCCACATTCCAGGGGGTTTTTTACTTTCTAGGGGGTTTAGCCCCCAGGGGCCCGGGGGCTTTCATTCTAGGGGGGTTTCAGCCCCCCAGTGCCATGGGCTTTTACATCTGGGGGAGGTTTGGCCAAGGGGCCCGGGGGCCCCCTTTCCCCCAATTAGGGGGGTTTTAGCCCCCGTTCCCGGGGGGGCTTTACTTTAGGGAGGTTGGGCCCACGGGGCCCCTTGGGGCTTTCCCATCTAGGGGGTTAGCCACAGGGCCCGGGGCCCTTTTTACTTTTTGGGGAGGTTAAACCCCACAGTGCCCTGGGTTTTTAAAATCTAGGGGGGTTTAAAGCCACAGTCCCTCCGGGGTTTTTTACTTTCTAGGGGGGTTAAACCCCAAAAGGGGGCCATGGGCTTTTACATCTAGGGGGGGTTACCCAACGGGGGGCCATGGGCTTTAATCTAGGGAGGTTACCCACGGGCCCAGGGGCTTTACATCTAGGGAGGTTAGCCACAGGGCCATGGGTTTTAAAAATTTTAAAGGAGGTTAGCACAGTCCCAGGGGCTTTAAACCTAAGGGGGTGCCGCCAAAATTTCCCATGGGCTTTTACATCTGGGGAGGGTTTAACCAGGCCATGGGGGGGGTTTAAAGCCCACAGTGCCTTTAGGAGGTTTCACCCAACAGTGTTTGGGGGGGTTTTACCCCACAGTGCCATGGGCTTTACTTAGGGAGGTTAGCCACAGGGGGAAATGGGTTTTCATTTTTGATGACATGCGCCCCCGGTAGAAAAGGGAAAACATTCGGGGTTTTGGAGATGGACTTGTTAGCCTTGACATTGCTAAGGTTTCCCTCACAATTTTGGGAAAATTCTCGGGTCCTCTGACGTTTTTTTGGGTTTTTCCCTTTTCTTTTTTCCACGCCCCAATGTGGTCACAAAAAGGGAAAAAAAACCCCCCCCCCAAAAAAAGGGTTGAATAAACATTAATCCATGTCAACTGGCTAGGTGTGGATTTAGTTTTTGCCAAAAAACTTTTAGGTGCCCAAAAGGGGAAAAGTTACAGGTGCTTGTAAAATTAAAAAAAATTAGAGAAGCACCCCTTGATTTTTCAAAACAGTCCCAATACCTTTGTCCCCCCTTTTTTTTTTATGTTTGGTGGAATTATACCCAAATTTTGGGGCCCTTTGGGGACAATTTTTTTTTTGGTTTTTTTTGGAAGACAAATTAAATAAGATAATAATACCAAAAAAATTTGGGGTGATTGCAAATTCATTTTAAAGGAAGGAAACGGAGTATTATCTAAACAGAACTGCGGGGGGGGCCTAATTTCCTTTTGGCCCCCCATTTGTATATGTATTTTGTGCTGCCATTTTTACGTATAAAGTGCTCCCTTTTATAGCGTGGGGGTCGCAAAACTATTTTTTCCCTTTTTAAAAAAGTACAGTGTTATTGTCCCTGTTTGGGGCCCCCTTAAAATTTTTGGGGGCCCCCTTTTTGGGGTTTTGGGGTTTTGGGGGCTAAAGCTGCCCCCCTGAAATCCGGGAAATTTGATTGGGGTGCGGGAATGTTCTGGTGTTTTATAGGGAAAGGGAGGGGCCGCATCGGGCCAAAGCCGCCCTGACCTCAGCGGGCCCTAGCCGCAAGGGGGGCGGGATGCGGCAGGGGGGGGGGCGGGATGGGGGCGGTGGGGGGGGGAAAAGGGGGGCGGCGGGGAGGGGGGGGGCCGGGAGGGATGCGGCGGGGGAGGGGGGGCGGGGGGGATGGGGGCGGGGGGGAGGGGGGGGTTTGGTTGCGGCAGGGGGGGGGAGGGGGGGGGAGGGGAATGGGGGGCGGGGGAAAGGGGGGGGGGATGGATGCGGGGGGGGAGGGAGGGGGGTTTGGATGGGGGCGGGGGAGGGAGGGGGGGGATGGATCCCGGCAGGGGAGGGAGGGGGGAGGGGATGCGGCAGGGGGGGATGGGAAAGGGGAGGGGGGGGGGGGGGGGAGGGGGGCGGGTTTTGGGTTGCGGGCAGGGGGGAGGGCGGGTTGGGCGGCAGGGGGGGGAGGGGGGTTGGGGGATGGGGCCCAGGGGAGGGGAGGGCGGGGTTGGATGCGGGGGGAAAAAGGGGAGGGCGGGATGGATGCGGCAGGGGAGGGCGGGCGGGATGGATGCGGCAGGGGAGGGGAGGGGGGGTTTGGGAAATGCGGGGAGGGGAGGGAGGGGCGGGGGGGATGAGGAGGGGGGAGGGCGGGCGGGGAGGGGTTTGCGGGGAGGGGGGGGGCGGGCGGGATGGATGCGGGCGGGGGGAAGGGGGGGCGGGGGGATGCGGGGGGGGGAGGGGGGGGGGGGGAAAGGTTTGGGGCAGGGGAGGGGAAAAGGGGGGGGGGGGGAGGGGATGCGGGGGAGAAGGGGGGGGGGGTTGGATGGGGCCCAGGGAGGGGGGCGGGATGGATGCGGCAGGGGAGGGAGGGGGGGGTTTGGGGGGGCGGGGGGAGGGGAGGGGGGGAAAGGGATGCGGGAGGGGAGGGGGGGGCGGGATGGATGGGGCCCAGGGGAGGGAGGGGGGGGGGATGGATGCGGCGGGGGGGAAGGGAGGGCGGGTTTGGATCCCGGCGGGGGGAGGGGGGGGGCGGGAGGGTTTGCGGCATTTGGGAAATGCGGCGGGGGGGGGGAGGGGGGTTGTGGGGGGGGGGGGGGAGGGCGGGGGGGGGAAATGAGGCAGGGGGGGGGGCGGGGGGCGGGGATTGGGCAGGGGGGGGGGGGGGAGGGATGAGGGGGGGGATGGGGCCCAGGGGGAGGGCGGGGGGGGATGGGGCCCAGGGGGGGGGGGCGGGATGAGGCAGGGGGGGGCGGGGATAAAGGGGGGGGGCGGGTTTTAAAGGGCAGGGGAGGGGGGGGGTTTGGGGCAGGGGGGGGTGGGGGGGAATGAGGCGGGGAGGGCGGGGGTTTTGAGGCGGGGGGTGAGGGGGGGGGGTTTGGGGGCACGGGGGGGGGGGAGGGGGGGGAAAAGGGGGGGCCTGGGGGCCAGGGGGGGGAGGGGGGGGGGAGGGGCGGGGGGGTTTGGCGGCCCCCGGGGGGGGGGGGCGGGAGGGATGCGGCAGGGGGGGAGGGAGGGGAAAAAGGGGGAAGAGGGCGGGCGGGGGGGGGCCGGGGATGGGGGGGGGGATAAAGGCCGGGGAGGGGGGGGATGCGGAAAGGGGAGCGGGGGGGGGAAAATTTCCCGGGCGGGGGGGGAGGGGCGGGAGGGATCCCGGCAGGGGAGGGGGGGGATGCGGGCAGGGGGGGGGGGGGCGGGATCCCGGCAGGGTGATGGGCGGGGATTAGGCAGGGAGGGCGGGATGAAGGCGGGAGAGGGCGGGGGATGCGGCAGGGGAGGGCGGGCGGGTTTGCGGCAGGGGAGGGAGGCAGGGATGAGGCAGGGGAGGGCGGGATGCGGCAGGGGAGGGCGGGCGGGATGCGGCAGGGGAGGGCGGGGATGAGGGCAGGGGAGGGATGAAGCAGGGGAGGGCGAGCGGCAGGGGAGGGTGGGAGCGGCAGGGTGAGGGGCGGGAGGGATGCCGCAGAGGAGGAGATGACAGGGTGTGGGCGGGAGGATCAGCAGGGGAGGGCGACCAAGCGCACGTTATCCATGAAATAAGGATTTAATCTCCAAGGATTCTGCGCTCACAGACAGGGTAGGTCTTCTTTGAAGGTCTCCACCGTTGCCCCAGTTGCAGACGCTGCAGCAGGGAGTGTGGTCCTCTCCTCCATACAGATCCTTCAGGGTTCGGGGCTGTCGCATGTTGGGTTCCAGCTCCCTCCATAGACTTTGGATTGGGTTCTTGAAATGGACCTTGAGATGCTTCTTCTGGAGCCGCTCCTTAGTTGCTGTGTGTTTCGGGTCGTTGTCCTGCTGGAAGCCCCGACCCATCTCCAATGCTCTGAGGGGAGGAGGCAGAATCTGGCGATACCTGAGCCCCATCCATCCTCCTTCAATACGGTGCAGTCCTCCTGTCTCCCTTACAGAAAAGCCCCCCAGAGTATGATGTCCCCCTCCATGTGTCACGGTTGGGGCGCTGTTCTTGGGGTTGTACTCGTCCTTCTTCCTCCTCCAAACACGGCGAGCGGAGTTGCTACCAAACAGTTCTATTGAGGTCTCCTCTGACCACATGACCTTCTCCAGCCTCCTCTGGATCATTCAGACGGCCATTGGTGAACTTCTGAGGGGCCTGGACATTATGGTGTGAGCAGGGGGACCTCCTGTGGTCGCTGCAGGTGATGTTACTCATGTCGGAGCTTAAGCAGCTGTTGTTACTGGCGGTTATCTGTGGGTCCCAGCTAATTTCGGACAGTGACGGCTCCTCCGGGTGTTCTGGGCCGATTCCATGTACTTTCTACAGATTCATATGGACCCCCACGAGGACGAGATCTTGCAGGAGCCCCAGACCGAGGTGGATTGGCAGTCTCGTGTTTCTTCCATTTTCTAATAATTGCACCAACAGTTGTCTTCTCACCAAGCTGCCATCGTCCTGTCACCCATCCCAGTCTTGTGAAGCTCTACAATATATGTCCCTGGTGTCCTCAGACAGCGCTTTGGTCTTGGCCATGGTGGAGAGGTTGGAGTGTGATTGAGTGTGTGGACAGGAGTCTTTTATACAGGTAATGAGCTCAAACAGGGGCAATTAATCCAGGTAATGAGGGCGGAATAGGAGGCTTCTTAAAGAAAAACTACCAGCTCTGTGAGAGCAGAATTCTCGCTTCTCAGTCGGGGATCAAATACTTATTTCATGCAGTAAATTGCAAAATAATTATTTATAAATCCTACAATGAGATTTTCTGGATGTTTTTTAGATTCCGTCTCTCACAGGTGAAGTGAACCTACGATAAAAATCACCGACCTCTCCGTTCTCTGTCGATGGGAAAATCTCCCGTGTATCCAATACTTCTTTTCCTCACTGTATCATAGTGCTGACAGATCTGCTGCAGGCTCGCTCTAACTTTACACCTATTAAGTTTGGCTTATTTTATGGCCCTTACTGTATCAACACAATGGCACACGGTGCCGCACCCACTGTGTCCGACAAGGCGCAGAAGTGTCTAAAACACCTGATAAATGTCATTCTAGTGCAAAGGCCTTGATAAAAGTTCCCACAGAACCTCCAATCAGCGGCGTCTCTGCTGCAGCCCCCGCTGGATCGGAGTCGCCCCCCACGAGACGCTGCACGACCGATATCAATGACATTTCCAGATCAATACGGTTTTATTTTTTTGCCCAATAACCCAGACAAGATGGCGGCGTCCCCGGCCGTGTGGCGCCTGCAGCAGACTGTGAGAAGGCGATGAGGTCATTCTGCTGTCGGGTTGCACCCCCCGCGTCGCTCACTTGGCTTCCAAAACCTTGAAGATGTCGTCCAGGGAGCGGTGCACGCTCTGCACAAACTGGCGGACGTCGCGGGCCGGATAGGCGGAGACATTGCAGCCGATCCAGTCGTCGTGCACGCCGTAGCCCACGCCAAAGCCGTCCGGGACCACCGGGGCGAAGCCTCCGAGCTGCACGGCCGGGCTGGTCAGCGTGCTGGTGGACAGGACGTTATGGTTGATGCGGGCGTAGGCCGGATCCTGGAAGAGCTCCGGAACAGCCCGGCCCTGCCCGGCGGCCAGGTACCTCAAGGCAAAGAGGTGGCGGTCAAAGCCCTGACCTGCGGAGAGGAGGGAGAGGTAACAGGACGACCAAAACAGCAGGGGGCAACGCTGCTCCCCAAAGACAAGCACGAGACCTCACTGTGTATGGAGACCACTAGGGGAGAGGTCCTCTCTGTCTTCTGGGAGGTTTCTGGTATCTCACTGTGTAGAGACATAGGGGGCAGAGGTCTCTCCTGTACCTGGAGGTTCTGGTATCTCACTCTCATTGTGTATGGAGACATAGGTGGCAGAGGTCTCTCCAGTCTCTGGAGGTTCTGGTATCTCATTGTGTATGGAGACATAGGTGGCAGAGGTCTCTCCAGTCTCTGGAGGTTCTGTATATACTGTGTGTGAGACACTAGGGGGCACAGAGGTACTCTGTCTCTTCTCTGAGGTGTTCTGAGGTCTCATTGTGTATGGAGACATAGGGGCAGAGGTCTCTCCTGTAACTGGAGGTTCTGGTATCTCATTGTGTATGGAGACATAGGGGGCAGAGGTCTCTCCTGTACCTGGAGGTTCTGAGGTCTCATTGTGTATGGAGACATAGGGGGCAGAGGTCTCTCTGTTATGAGAGGTTCTGTATCTCATTGTGATATGGAGACATAGGGGACTTGTGGTCTCTCAGTCTCTGGATGGTTCTGGTATCTCACTGGTATGGAGGACATAGGGGGCAGAGGTCCTCTACTGTCTCTGGAAGGTTATGGTATCTCATTGTTGTATGGAGACATAGGGGGCAGAGGTCTCTCCAGTCTCTGGAGGTTCTGGTATCTCATTGTGTATGGAGACATAGGGGGCAGAGGTCTCTCCTGTACCTGGAGGTTCTGAGGTCTCATTGTGTATGGAGACATAGGGGGCAGAGGTCTCTCCAGTCTCTGGAGGTTCTGGTATCTCACTGTGTATGGAGACATAGGGGGCAGAGGTCTCTCCTGTACCTGGAGGATCTGAGGTCTCATAGTGTATGGAGACATAGGGGGCAGAGGTCTCTCCTGTACCTTGAGGTTCTGGTAACTCACTGTGTAGAGACATAGGGGGCAGAGGTCTCTCCAGTCTCTGGAGGTTCTGGTATCTCATTGTGTATGGAGACATAGGGGGCAGAGGTCTCTCCAGTCTCTGGAGGTTCTGGTATCTCATTGTGAGTGGAGGGACATAGGGGTGGCAGAGGTCTCTCCTGTTCTGAGGTTATGAGGTCTATTGTGTATGGAGAAACCCCATATGTTTTTTTTTTTTTTTTTTTTTTTTTTTTTTTTAGGGGGGGCAGAGTCTCTCCTGTCTCTGGAGGTTATGAGGTCTCATTGTGTATGGGACAGAGGGGGCAGAGGTCTCTCCTGTACATGGAGGTTATTGGTATATCACTGAGTGTGGAGACAATAGGGGGCAGAGGTATCATCTGTCCTCTGGAGGTTCTGAGGTCTCATTGTGGTATGGGACATAGGGGGCAGAGTCTCTCTGTCTCTGGAGGTTCGAGGTGTCTCATTGTGTATGGAGACATAGGGGGGCAGAGGTCTCTCCTGTACCTGGAGGTTCTGGTATCTCACTGTGTGTGGAGACATAGGGGGCAGAGGTCTATCCATCTTATGGAGGGTTCTGGTTTCTCAGCTGTGTTATGGGAGACATAGGGGGCAGAGGTCTCTCTCCTGTACCTGGAGGTTCTTGGTTATCTCACTGATGTAGAGACATAGGGGGCAGAGGTCTCTCCAGTCTCTGGAGGTTCTGCTATCTCATTGTGTATGGAGACATAGGGGGCAGAGGTCTCTCCAGTCTCTGGAGGTTCTGGTATCTCATTGTGTATGGAGACATAGGGGGCAGAGGTCTCTCCTGTACCTGGAGGTTCTGGTATCTCACTGTGTGTGGAGACATAGGGGGCAGAGGTCTCTCCAGTCTCTGGAGGTTCTGGTATCTCATTGTGTATGGAGACATAGGTGGCAGAGGTCTCTCTGTCTCTGGAGGTTCTGGAGGTTCTCATTGTGTCTGGGAGACATAGGAGGGCAGAGGTCTCTCCTGTACCGGAGGTTACTGAGGTTCATTGTGTATGGAGACATAGGGGGCAGAGGTCTCTCCTGTACCTGGAGGTTCTGAGGTCACACTGTGTAGAGACATAGGGGGCAGAGGTCTCTCCAGTCTCTGGAGGTTCTGGTATCTCATTGTGTATGGAGACATAGGTGGCAGAGGTCTCTCCTGTCTCTGGAGGTTCTGAAGTCTCATTGTGTATGGAGACATAGGGGGCAGAGGTCTCTCCTGTCTCTGGAGGTTCTGAGGTCTCATTGTGTATGGAGACATAGGGGGCAGAGGTCTCTCCTGTATCTGGAGGTTCTGATGGTTCTCATTGTGTCTGGAGAACATAGGGGGCAGAGGTCCTCTCCTGTACCTGGAGGTCTGGTACTCTAACTGTGTGTGAGGGAACTTTGGGGCAGAGGTATCTCAGTCTCTGGAGGTTTCTGGTATCTTCACTGTGTATGGAGACATAGGGGGCAGAGGTCTCTCCTGTCCCTGGAGGTTCTGGTATTTCACTGTGTAAAGACATAGGGGGCAGAGGTTTCTCCTGTCTCTGGAGGTTCTGGTATCTCATTGTATATGGAGACATAGGGGGCAGAGGTCTCTCCAGTCTCTGGAGGTTCTGAGGTCTCATTGTGTATGGAGACATAGGGGGCAGAGGTCTCTCCTGTCACTGGAGGTTCTGAGGTCTCATTGTGTATGGAGACATAGGGGGCAGAGGTCTCTCCTGTACCTGGAGGTTCTGGTATTTCACTGTGTAGAGACATAGGGGGCAGAGGTCTCTCCAGTCTCTGGAGGTTCTGGTATCTCATTGTGTATGGAGACATAGGGGGCAGAGGTCTCTCCAGTCTCTGGAGGTTCTTGAGGGTTTTTGATATTGTGTATGGAGACTTAGGGGGCGAGGTATCTCCAGTTCTCTGGAGTAGATTATTGGTATCTCACTGGGTGTGGAGACATAGGGGCAGAGGTCTCTCCAGTCTCTGGAGGTTCTGGTATCTCACTGTGTATGGAGACATAGGGGGCAGAGGTCTCTCCTGTACCTGGAGGTTCTGGTATCTCACTGTGATATGGGAGACATAGGGGCCGAGGTCTCTCCAGTCTATGGTGGTTACTGAGGTTCAATGTTGTATGGAGTCAAAGGGGGCAGAGGTCTCTCACAGTATCTGGAGCGTTAATGAGGTCTCATTGTGTATGGAGACATAGGGGCGGCAGAGGTGCCTCTACATGTCTCGGGAGGTTCTTGGTATCTCATTGTGTATGGAGACATAGGGAGGCAAGAGGTCTCTCCTGTACCTGAGATGTTCTGAGGTCTAATTGTGTATGGAGCACATTAGGGGGCAGAGGTCTCTCAGTCTCTGGAGTTCTGGTATCTCAATGTTGTATGGAGACATAGGGGCAGAGGTCTCCCTGTACTGGAGGTTCTGGGATATCTCATTGTGTATATGGAGAATGAGGGGGCAGAGGTCTCTCCAGTCTCTGGAGGTTCTGGTATCTCATTGTGTATGGAGACATAGGGGGCAGAGGTCTCATCTGTCTCTGGAGGTTCTGAGGTCTCACTGTGTATGGAGACATAGGGGGCAGAGGTCTCTCCTGTCTCTGGAGGTTCTGGTATCTCACTGTGTATGGAGACATAGGGGGCAGAGGTCTCTCCTGTCTCTGGAGGTTCTGAGGTCTCATTGTGTATGGAGACATAGGGGGCAGAGGTCTCTCCTGTCTCTGGAGGTTCTGAGGTCTCATTGTGTATGGAGACATAGGGGGCAGAGGTCTCTCCTGTACCTGGAGGTTCTGGTATCTCACTGTGTATGGAGACATAGGGGGCAGAGGTCTCTCCTGTCTCTGGAGGTTCTGGTATCTCATTGTGTATGGAGACATAGGGGGCAGAGGTCTCTCCTGTCTCTGGAGGTTCTGGTATCTCACTGTGTATGGAGACATAGGGGGCAGAGGTCTCTCCTGTCTCTGGAGGTTCTGGTATCTCACTGTGTATGGAGACATAGGGGGCAGAGGTCTCTCCTGTACCTGGTGTTCTGGTTATCTCATTGTGGTGGAGATATAGGGGGCAGAGGTGCTATTACCTGTCTATAGGAGGTTATGGTATCTCAATGTGTATGGAAAGACATCGGGGCAGGAGTCTCCTACCTGTCTCTGGTTGTTCTGAGGGGTTCTCATTGTGTATGGAGGACCTTAGGGGGCAGTTGGTCTCTCCTGTACCACTGGAGGTTCTTGGTATCTCCACTGTGTAGGGACATACGGGGCAGAGGGTATCTCCTGTCTCTGGAGGTTCTGAGGTCTCATTGTTTATGGAGACATAGGGGGCTCCGGGGGGGGCAGGAGGTCTCTCCAGTATCTGGAGGTTCTAGTTTGCTTTTTTTTTTTTCCCAAACTGGTGTATGGAGACAATAGGGGGGACAGAGGTCTCTCCAGTCTCTGGAGGTTCCGGTATCTCACTGTGTATGGAGACATAGGGGAAAGAGGTCTCTCCTGTACTGGAGGTTCTGGTATCTCATTGTGTATGGAGACATAGGGGAAAGAGGTCTCTCTGTTCTGGAGGTTTCTGAGGGTGTCACGTGTATGGAGACAATAGGGGGGTTTACATAGATCTGGGAGGGCGAGGGGGTTTGGGGGGATTGGTTTAGGTGGGATGGGGGGTTGGGAGGCGGGAGTGCGGTGCTGGGGGGGGAGGTCGTGGGAGGGGGTGGCGGGGGGGGTTGGCGTGGGGAGGGGATCGGGTTCGGATTGGGATAGCGTGGTGGGGGTGTGCCGGGGTGCATGTGGGTTGGGGGGTGTGGCGGGGCGTGGGGCGGTCGTTGGGAGAGGGGAGGACGGGGGGGGGGGGGGGTGGGGGGGGGGCCGGGGGACGTGAGTGGGGCGGGGTTTGGCGGTGGGGGTGGGTTAGGGGGGGGGGGGGCGGGGGGCGGTGGGGGGCTCGGGGGGCGGCGGTGGGGGAGGGGGCAGGGAGGAGTGGTGGGAGTGGTGGGAGTTGGGGTGAGTGATCGGTGGGTGGGTGGGGGTTGGTGGGGGGGGTAGGTCGAGGGGCGGGAAAGTGGGGGGGAGGCGTGTGGAGGGTGTCAGATGGCTGTGGTGGGGGTTTGAGGTGTGGGGGGGGGGGGGCGGAGGTATGGGGAGGGCGGTGAGGGGGGGATGGGGGTGTGTGGGGGGCCTGGAGGGATGCGGCGGGGGTTGGCGGGGGCGTCGGCGGGTGATGGGTAGTGGGATGGGGGGGGGGGGGGGGGGGGGGTACGGTGGGGGGTGCGGGGGGGGCGTTTGGAGGGGGTTGGGGGGGGGTAGAGGTTTGGGGGGGGAGGTTGCTTGGTTAGTGGCTGTTTGTGTGAGGGTGGGGCAGGGTGGGGGGGGGTGGGAAGGGAGCAGGGTTGGAGTGTGCGGCTGGAGGGGGGTGGGGGGGTGAGGGGGGAAGGGGGGGGGTTGGGGCTTTGGGGGGGAGGGCGGGGGGGAGGTGGGAAGGGGGTGGGGGGGGGTTTTGTGGGGGTGGTATGGGGGGGGGAGGGGGACGGGGCCGGGGTGGGGGGGGGGTGATGGGTGGCACGGCGGGGGGGAGGAGGGGGGGGTGGGACGGGTGGGGTGGGGATTGGGGGGTTGGCGGGGGGGGGGTGGGTCGAGGGGGGGAGTTGGGTGGAAGGGGGGGGGTTGATGATGGGGGGCGTGGGGGTGGATGCAAAGGTGTAGCGGCGGAGTGGTGAGTGTGTTGGGGCGGGGCGAGAGGCTGGGGGAGTCGAGGAGGGGGGGGGGGTGGGAGGTGTTGAGGTTGAGAGTAGTGGGTGGGGGGGCTGTTGTGGGTGGGCTGGCGGGTTTGGGGGGGTGCGGTAAAGGTGGCGAGTGGGGGGGCAGAGGTCTCTCCTGTTTATGGAGGTTTGGTATCTTCACTGTGGTATGGAGGAATTAGGGGGCAGAGGTCTCTCCAGTCTCTGTAGTTCTGGGTTATCTCATTGTGTATGGAGGACATGGGGGTGTATGAGGGTCTCTCCTGCACCTGGAGGTTCTTGGTATATCTTGTGTATGGAGACATAGGGGGCAGAGGTCTCTCACAGTCTTGGAGGTTCTGTTATTCATTGTGTATGGAGACATAGGGGGGCAGAGGTTCTCTACAGTCTCTGAGGTTCTGGTATATCATTGTGTATGGAGACTTAGGGGGCAGAGGTCTCTCCTGTACATGGATGGTTTGGTATCTCACTGTGTTGAGACATAGGGGGCAAGAGGTTCTATCCAAGTCTCTGGAGGGTTATGGTAATATCATTGTGTATGGAGACATAGGGGGCAGAGGTCTCTCCTGTCTCTGGTATCTCACTGTGTATGGAGACATAGGGGGCAGTGATCTCTCCAGTCTCTGGAGGTTCTGGTATCTCATTGTGTATGGAGGACATAGGGGGCAGAGGTCTCTCCTGTACCTGGAGGTTCTGGTATCTCACTGTGTAGAGACATAGGGGGCAGAGGTCTCTCCAGTCTCTGGAGGTTCTGGTATCTCATTGTGTATGGAGACATAGGGGGCAGAGGTCTCTCCTGTCTCTGGTATCTCATTGTGTATAGAGACATAGAGGGCAGAGGTCTCTCCAGTCTCTGGAGGTTCTGGTATCTCACTGTGTATGGAGACATAGGGGGCAGAGGTCTCTCCAGTCTCTGGAGGTTCTGGTATCTCATTGTGTATGGAGACATAGGGGGCAGAGGTCTCTCCAGTCTCTGGAGGTTCTGGTATCTCATTGTGTATAGAGACATAGGGAGCAGAGGTCTCTCCTGTCTCTGGTATCTCATTGTGTATGGAGACACAGGAGGCAGTGATCTTGCTGTTCCCCATCTCGTTGTTTTCGGGGACCCCCCGGGCAGGACACTACTCACCCATCGCCGCCTCTCTCGTCAGCTGTCCATGGTACTTGGAGCAGTCATGCAGCATTGCCTTAAGCTCGGCTGAGGAATATTTGGAAGGATTCTTCACAAAGGCTTCTGCGCACTTCTTGGTGTAGACGGACGCGGGGCGGATCGTCTCTGTGCGGCCATGTTTGAAGGCGGCTGTGCTGCACGATTCGTAGGTTGCGGTGGTCTGGCCGTACTGCCTGAAGAAGGCCATTTGGAAGGACAGCTGAGACACGGCGTCAGGACTGAGCTTCTGGGTCTTCAGGAACTCCTTCCCTCCTCTCTTAAACTCCATGGCCTCGATGGTCAGTGACCCCACTAAGGCCTCGAACTTCTTCCTCGCCTCCGCCACGGCCGCTTTGAGGGAGTCGTCGAGATTTAAGCTAATTTTGTGCTCGGATCTGGTGTATTCCTCGGCGGCGGGGGGGGACGCTATCGGGCGTGACGCTCGGCCTCTCCGTACTGTCCTTGAAAACCTCATTTTGGAACCGTAGAACGGCGACTCCGTCCCCCCAGGAATGCTCGAAGTTAATGGCGGCCGTCCCGTCCTGCGTCATGACGACACTGAACGATTTATCGAACCAGCGGTTGAGGCCGGAGCCGTGCAGCATATTGTGGGACAGGTGGATGTGGTCCCGGAGCGGGAAGTCATCCAGGCACAAGCAGAAGACGGCAGAATCGACCTTCCTCAGAGCCTCCTGGTTGCCGTGGTCATGAAGCTTCTGCCTCAGCAGCGCCCACGCATTTCTGTCCTCACTGGTCAGGAAGCCCACGGGGTGCTCCGGCTCGGGGCTGGGGTCGGACAGGATGTGCTGCAGGTGCGCCTGGATTTCTGAGGCTTTCACGATGTTTCCGTCTCTATCCAATACATCAAACACGTAGAAGTTCCCCTTCCTGAGGACCAGGAGGTGCCGCCCCGTCTCGTCCGTCCTCAGTTCGTCCTTGTTCAGCTTTGGGATTCGTGTGGAGTTGAAGAGACGGAAATACTGAGACATGTCCAGGGGGTAGGCGTTCACCATGTAGGCGCCGTACCAGGAGAGCGAGGCCGGCACCAGGCGGATGAGGCGACGGAACCGCTGCGTGTCGCTCTGAGCCGGATTCAGGTGGAAGATCTCCGGCTCCAAGTACCCGGCCCGCATGGTCTTCAGGAAGCGCATGGCCGACACCGTCATGTTCGTGGCCCGGAGCAGCTGCTGGTTGTACTCCGGCCTCGGGTCCGCCCGGGGGAAGCCCTAAAAGGGTTAGAATTCAGAAAAGATGGGATCCCCGACGCAGGATACATGTCAACCAGGGGGCCCCGCCCGAGAGACAGGAAAACAGTGACCGGGCAAAGTCCCCGCACAAAGCTCCAAAACACACAGCCTTGGGCAAGAAGTCAACAACCCCCCCGTGAAAACGAAAACCCCCTCGAAAAGAAAAACCCCGTGAAAAGCCCAAAACCCCGCTTGCCAAGGCTAAAAACCCCCCGCTCTGCAAAAGGCTCCAAACCCACTCGCCACAAGGCCCCAACGCCCCCGGGCACAAGCTCCAAACCCAGCTCTGCAAAAAAGCCCCCCCCCTCCCCCATTTGCACAAGGCTCCAAAACCCAGCTCGCACAAAGTCCAACCCCGTTGCAAGGCTCCAAACGCCCAGCTCTGCACACGGCTCCAAACGCCCAGCTCTGCACAAGGCTCCAAACGCCCAGCTCTGCACAACCCCCAAAACCCCCTCTGACAACCCAAACGCCCACTCTGCACAAGCCCAAACGCTCTGACAAGGGTTTCCAACGCCTGCAAAGCTCCCCCCCTCGCAAAAGGGCTCCAAACGCTCTGCACAAAAGCCCAAAGCTCTGCACAAAGCCCCAAAACGCTTGCAAAGGGTCAAACGCTCTGCACAAGGCTCCAAACGCTCTGCACAAGGCTCCAAACGCTCTGCACAAGGCTCCAAACGCCCAGCTCTGCACAGGCCAAAAAACGCCCACTCTGCAAAAGGGCCCTTCCCAAACGCCCAGCTTGCAAGGCTCCAAGCCCGCTCGCCAGGCCCCAAAACGCCGCTCTGCACAGGCTCCAAAACCCCCAGCTTGCACCGCTCCAAACGCCCAGCTCTGCACGGGGGCCCCAAACGCCCACCCTTGAAAAAGGCCCAAACCCCGCTCTGCCAGGCTCCAAAACGCCCACCTCCCA
>JAODAL010060504.1:0-20859 GCA_025379985.1 Phyllomedusa bahiana | reverse complement strand
CAAGCACACGCAAAATAACAAAGCAGCGGCTTCAGAAAAAGGGTCTCAAACCGGCCCCCCTCCCCGTTTTGGGGAAACCCCCCACCCCCCATCATGCATTATATAATCTTAACATGGGCTGAGGGGAGTTGTATTTTCCCCAAAAAAGCTAAGGGCCGCATTTTTGAACCCCTGCTTCAGAAAACTCTGTACCCTTCTAGACTGGCCACCAGAGCCCTGACCTAAACCCAATTCTTGGGAAATTGAAAAGGGGTGTTCACCAACGTTCACCACCCAAAACCTGGGGGAATGAGAGGATCTGCAAGAAAAATGGCGAGGTTTCCCCAAAATCCAGGTGTAAAATTTGTGCATCATTCCAAACTCGGGCTTACTAGCTCAAAGTGTGTTTCTAGTAAATACTGACAACGTTCTGAATTTAAGCCCAAGTGTATTTCAGTTTTTTTCTTGTTTAATAAATTTGAA
The DNA here is from genome assembly GCA_025379985.1 of Phyllomedusa bahiana. Taxonomy (NCBI): domain Eukaryota; kingdom Metazoa; phylum Chordata; class Amphibia; order Anura; family Hylidae; genus Phyllomedusa; species Phyllomedusa bahiana. The sequence continues at coordinate 20,397 of JAODAL010060504.1, read as the reverse complement.
AAAAATATCTCCCATTTCTTTTTTTTCCTTTCAGAGGGGGGGGGGGGGGTGCAGAGGTTCTTTAAAATGAAAAAAAAATGAAACTTTTTTGATTTCCCAAAATGGCGCAATGAAAGAGATTTAAAAAAATTTAAAAGGGGGGTCTAAATATTTCCGAACTCGATATACTCCTTTATATATTTAAAAAACGGGTGTGTTGGGCGGTAAATTAAAAAATGGGCAGAATTCATAGATTTTTGCCATTATTTTGTACAATTACTTTTTTTTTTCTTCTGTGTATGAAATCTATGAGAGGGAATTTCTCAAAATTCGGTTGCTCACTTCCCCGAATTTTCCCGACAAAAAAAAATTGTTCCGAATTACTTCGGGACGAATCAGTTAAAAAACAGCTTTTTTCCAGGCTCACAACCCTGCACAGGGGGCTGTAAAAAACTTGTCCCAAAATGCAAAAAAATTTTCAGAGGGAGCTTTTTTGGGGGTTTTTTCAAAAACAAGTTTTGTTTTAGTATGAAAAACGCCCCTGCCCTTTTTTCCCCGGCCAAAAAATTAAATCGTTTACTCTAAAATTCCCTGGGCATTTAAAAAGGGGGAAAAACTGACCAAAAAGAAGCGGAATTTTGCCTGATAAAGTCATCCCCAGCGAAACCCGGGAAAAAAAAAAAGCTGAAAGCTCAGGGGGCCAACTTTTAGGAAACAGGGGGGGAGTAAACCGGCGGAAAGGCAGCGGGAGGTCAAAAAGTGGCACAATGACTTTCTGGAGGTGGAAAAAAAAACAGGAGTGGGGCCCCACAGATTTGGGCAAAAAGACAAAAGTGGGGAGGTCACGGCAGCACCCACAGCACACGCATGGGGGGGGGCAGTGGCAAAAAATGAAAATTCTGGAGGGCAAAAACAGGAGAAAGGGCCACAGAGGGGGGCACAATAAACCACAGTGGGGGGGCCCCCGGGCACAGCCCCAACAGCTCCCAGAGGCCCAACATGGCAAAAAATTGAAAATTCCCTGGGGGTGGCAAAAAAAAGGAAAAGGCCCAAAAGAGGGGCCCTGACAGAGAGTGGGGGGGCGGGGCAGCAGCATGAGGCCCAGACAGTGGCAAAAATGAAAATTCGGAGGGGCAAAAACGGGAAAAGGGCCACCAGATGGCAAAAAGACAGAGATGGAGGTAAAACGGGGGGCCAGCCACGGAGGTCAGACATGGCAAAAATTGACATTCTGGAGGTGGAAAAAAACTGGAGAAAAGGCCACAAGTGGCACAATAACACATTTGGGGATGGGGGGGGGAAGCGGGCGGGAAAGAAAACAGCATGAGGCCCAGAGAGTGGCACAATGACACGTTTTGGGGGCCCGGGCAGGGGGGCATGGGGCAGCGGGGCCTTAAAGGGTAAAAAATAAAAGGTGGCACAATGAAAAGAGTGGTGGGGGGGGTGGTGGGGCCCTAAATTACCCGGGGGCCTCTGGGGAAAGGAAATGGGTTTGGGGGGCCCCCCCAAGATGGGGGAAAAAACTGTCACAGATTTGTGGAAAATCAGGCGGGGGGGATCAGAATAGGGGCTGGGGCCCGGGTTTAATTTTGAACCCAAAACCCCCCATTTCCCCACAGTTTGGGGTGAGGCGTCATTTGTGTATTCTGACCCCTTAAAGGCTTTTGGGGGGTGTGGAAATCCGGGCCCCAAACCCCACGCCTGATTAAATCTTGAAAAAGGGGGCCCAGTTTTTTCCCAAACATTTCCCGGGGACAAGGCGGGTTCTCCCTTGGGGGAAAAACCGAGGGGCCCCCCGGGCCCCCCCCCACGAAAAAACCACCCAACCCCCAAAACCACACAAACCCCCCTTGGGGGGGGTTGGGGGGGGTGGGGGGGGCGGGGGGTTTTCCCTTTTTCTCCACTGCAAAAAAAATCGGCAAGTTGCGGCCACACAACCAGTTTGGCGCCCAGTAGCCCCAGGGGAAAATTTTTCAACCTGGGGTGGCAAGTGTTTGCCCCAAGGGGGAATTAAAGGCCCCCCCACCGGGAGGGGTTCCCAGGCCCTGCTTCCAGGTCCATTCGGCTGGATTCAGCCCCCCCCTCACTAGGGGGTTTTAAAGGGCAACGCTCTTTTCCAGTGACTCCAGACTTAGGTTGCTGCTGAGGGACGGACGCTCCTACCCCCCCTCCCCCCCCCCCCCCCACCTTCCCCCCAGCACCCCGCCCCCAGTAAATTGTGAGCGCAAAAGAAAAAAAAACCCCCCCCGCGGACCTGTCAAGGGGGGGACGATGCCGCCATGGGCAGCGGAAAAAACTGCTACTGGGTTTCCCCCTATAGAAATTTTGATTTTGCCCCCCCTCTAAATAGGGGAAAAAAAGGGCTTCCCATTTTGGACTGGAAAGCGGGGGCCCAAATTTAAGGGTGGGAGACCCCAGAAGTCTTTAAAACCAACCTTTCCCGGGATGCTGACTATTCGGTTTAATTTCCCGCACTAACCCCCAGCAAATCAAAAGCTGGGGGGCCATCTGCACAAGTTCCCTCCCCGAGGGGTTTCCCTGCCTCCACCCTCCACTGTAAAACTCCCAAACCGGTGCTTGGGGGGCCCCATCTCCCTCGCTTCCTCATCTCCCATCAAAACCCTCCCCCAAAGCTGCTCCTGCTCCTCCTCTCTTGTCCCCCCTGGGTAAAAAATCCACAAAATTTTTAAAACCAAAAAATTTGCTAATTCCCTTCCCTTCCCCCCCTTTCCCCCTTTCCTTTCCTCCTCCTCCATTTAAATCCCCCCCCGGATTTCATGGGGCCCCAACAAAAAGAAAGGGGCCACGTTTTCCACCCCCCTCCCCAAAAACCCAAAATAATTTTTCACTTTTTAAATTTTTCCCGGGACATCCAAAAAAAGCAGGGGAAATTTAACCTTATTACTTTTCCCCTTATTGTTTGGCAAACCGACAAAAAAACCGGTACCTCCTCAAATGGCCTCAAAAACTGGCAGGTGCACCCCCAAAATAAAAGCGCCACGGGCCCCTTTCCCCCCCACCCCAAAAAGTTTTACACAGGGGAATTTCCCGGGTTCTCGCCCGGGTTTTTGGATCAAAAAAAAAAAAAATTTTAAATTTGGCCTTTTCCCCTGTTCTTTACACTGGGGAAAAACCCAGGCAGGCGGGGGAAGGGGCCCCAACCCCGGTTTGGGGAAAACCCCTTCGCATATCAGAGTTTTTTTGGGGAAAGGCTGTTTTTCGGGGGGGTTCCCCACTCCCAAACTCGAGGGGGTTCCGGGCTTTTTAAAGGAAATTTGGATAAGTCCCATGCACATTTTTTCCCTGGCCTTTTTTTCAGAACCCTTCTGAAAAAACGGGGGGGAAAAACTTCGGGAAACCCTTTTTTTCCCAACCAATTGAACCCCGGTGCGCCATGCAGGGCGCATGGACCACCCCTCCTCGTGCAGCGCGGACCCCATGTTCATTCCATTGCCGTCCCCAAAGGTTTTCCAAAATTTGCAGTTCGCGGAAAACCCCAACATCGTTTTTCTTGCTGAAATGACGCGGAGCAGTTCCTCCCCTGTGTAAACTTCGTTCGCCCGAGGCAAGCCAGTGTAGAACTGCGTAACACCGCTGTCCCCTACACAAATGGTATAGGGAAAGCATACTTTTGGTGCTGAGATGGTGGTGGGGGGAAAGGAGGAGGAGGGCGGACAGGGGGCCCCAAGAAGCCGCATTTTTGACAACGTGGGGGAAAGAAAGGGGCGTCCCCTTTTCCCCCCCCCCCCCCCCCCCCCCCCCAAAGTTTTGGGTCCCGGGCCTAAGCACTTTCCCCACCCCAGGGGCGGAAAAAGGACAATTTTAACCCCCTGGCCCTGACCGAACAACAGCTCCAGAACGCGCCGGCCGTGAAACCTTGAAAAAACCATCCCCCAAAGGGGACGGGCCCACCTTATGTTCTAAAATTTTTAAATAAGGGGCTGGTACTACCCTTTTTTTGGAAAATAAATTAGGTTTGGGAAACTCTCCATCTCGGCTCGGCACAAGCCATTAATTCCCCCCCCGGGAACTGCAGAGCCCCACTTTTTTGGAAAAAGGGGGGGACTGCAGAAACCAACAAATTTTGGAAACGGGAGCACGGTCAGTTGCTGAAACCTTGGGAAAGGGTTTGGGAACGCATAACTGTTGCCCTTTTTTTTTTTTTTTTTGCAATCGCCTCCTAAACCAAACTGTTTGGCCATGAGTAGCGAAAAAGCAGAAAGCACCCGGGACCGGGAAAATGATGTAAAAAGAGAAACAGCTCCCTTTGCAGAGGTGGTGGAGCCTTGTTTTGGCTGAAAAAGGCCCGCGTGCCCTGGCCGCCCGCGCTGCTGTTCTGCGGCGGCAGGAAAAGGGCACCACATCTGAACCACGTTTTTCCCAGGCCACCGGATGGGGGATGCTGCATAGTGTTTACGCAGGGCCGGTGCCAACGTTAGCCCCCCCTGGCCCCTGCTTCACTTTTCGCCCACAGATTCTACAATACCCATATTTGGCTCCTCCGTTTTCCCTTTGCCCAAAAAACTGCCCCACCCCCGAGTATCCGGGTTTTTACCACCAAACGCTTTCCCCACTAAGTGAAATAAAATGCCGCCGCTTGGGCCCTCGCTGAGAATTTCCCCCCGGGCCCCACTTTTTCATGGGGCCGGGGAACGGGTTTTTTAAACCCCCTGGCCGGGTTGGCCCCCGACCTCACACTGCTGCTACCCGGGCCCGACTTTACGGGCCCCATGATCCCCCTTGCTGGCTGCGCCGCTGGGCCCGGAAAGCGCAACTGCGCCCCCTTCCCCCCCCGATGATGAAGCCCTTGCCCACACGGCCCCAATTTGGGGTTGGGCCTACATCATCATCTATTTTGTGTTTCATCGTCACTGCTGTCCTCATCCCCCGGTTTTTGGTTTTGAAAGGGGCTGCCCCCCTAAACAAAAAGACCTCCCATGCCACTTCAACATCTAAAACTTTCCCGCCTACCGCAAGAAGCAGGGGAAAATTGGCCCCATTTCTTTCGTCCCTTGCTTAGTTTCTGACTGTCCCCCCTCAAATTTTTCATCCCCGCTATTTTTGGGGTGCGGGGCCCCCAGACCACATAGTAATCTCGGGCTGAGGGAACCCCCCAAATGGGACAAAAATTTTGGGGTTGGGGACAGGTGGGGGCCCGCTGACCCGCTCCCGGGCCATGCCAACTAAGGGTTGGGGTCTACTTCCCACCGACCGGAATTGGGGGGTTGTCAGATGTTTTCGGGGAGGAAATTGGTTTACCTAGTCAACCAATAAAACCCTTGGGTTATTATCAGCACAGGGGCCCCGCTAGATGACACCCGGCATTGGGGCCCTCCCCGGTGACCCCTGCTGCGACGTCCCCTTGCGTGTTTGCGACCGGGCCTGCTAAAGGAATTTTTGTGCCTCTTCCACTCGCAGGTGAAGAGCCGCCAACTCTCGTCAACAAACTTTTTTGTTCTAAAATGACAGCCCAATTTTTTGATGAAATATCTGTATATGAAAAAATACACACCCTGTATTTGACTCCAAATAAACCCCAAATAAAAGTTTGGGGAAACCCCTTGGATATAAATTTCGCTCCAAAAAAAAAAATTTGTATTTTGTAGTGCTTTTTTTTTTAAAAAATTTGTGTATTTTATAAATATAAAAGAAAAACAGGTTTTAAATTACCTTGGGATATGAATTGGGGCTCCCGGAAAATTGCTCTTTGGGGGTGAAAAAAAAAATTTATTTTAGTGACCAAAAAAAGAGAACAAGTTTTAATTTTAAACCCCCCGGATCTAAAATTGCCCCAAAAGAAATGAGCAACCAAAAATGACCAATTTTGGGCGTGTTAAAATGGCGTGAATTTTACGGTGCGAAAAAACAAAAAAAACCCTTGTAATTAACCTTGGGTTAGGGAATTATCCCTACGGGAAAAAAATTGTTTTTTTGGTGGGAAAAAAAAACGTTTTTTTTTGTAAAAAAAAACCGCAAACAACGTTTAAATTTCCCCCCGGGAATTTAAATTGCGAAAAAAGAAATATCCTGCCAAAAAATACCAGCTTTTTTAGCGTGAAAAAAATTGGCGTGCATTTTACGGTACACAACAACAGAAAAACCCTTGAAAATTAAACCCTCGGTTATGAATTATGCTACGGGGAAAAATTTTATTTTTTGGGGGGAAAAAAGACGGTTTATTTTAGTCACCACAGCAAAAAAAAAACAACGTTTAAATTTAACCCCTGGAGGGAAAATTTTGCCCCAAAAACAATTGAGCAACAAACCAAATACGATCTTTGTAGCGTGTTAAAAAGGCGTGTTTTTTACGTAAAACAACAAGAAAAAAAATTGAAATTTTAACCCTTTCGTTTTGTAAATTTATGCAAAAGGGAAAAAAAATTTTTTTTTTGGGGGGAAAAAAAAGGGTTTTTTTAGTCACCAAACGGGAAAAAACGTTTAAATTTAAACCCCCTTGGATGAAAATTGCGAAAAAAGGATTTGGACCCCCCCAAAATAAGGGGGTTTTTAAATTTTTAAAAAGCTGTTTTTTTAAATAAATTAAACAGGAACGGGCTTAGAAAACCCCTTGGAAAATTTTCCCAAATGTCTGTGAGCAATAGCATTAAAATGTATATCAGCTGCACTGGACACACCCTATTTCAGATCCAATACCCTACAAAATCAAAAATTTTAAAACGAAAAGGGAAAAAGCATTTCCTCTGAGAAAAGTGAGACCCCCCACAAAAATTGTTTGGAAAAAAATCATTTTCTTCAGTAACAATCACCGGGGGAAAAGCACCTTCCCTAATCAGTATGTGAGAGGGGGTGTGAGCCCCAGCGTCGCCCCCCCGGGACCTTTTTTATGGGGCGGTGGACGTCACAGAATCCCCCCCGGGCCCTCGGGTTGGCTTAAATCTCTGCCCCTTGTAAATGCAAGCTTTGCCCTTTTTTCCTCCCGGGAGTGCTTTGCCCCTGAAACCCCATGTGAGCAGCCATTTTATAATCAAAAGCACCTTCATTCACCCAAATCCCAAATTTGACTTTTTTCCCGAACCAAAGTTTTTCCTAAAAATTCTAAATAAAAATTCCATTTCGTTAAATAAATTTTTCCCCCCAATCCTAGTAACCCTTTTTTTTAAAAGTTTTTTTCTAAGTTTTTCATCATCTGACTTAGAACATTCCCAAATAGAAAACAGGCAGTAGTCTTTTTTGCTTGTAGGGAAAAACTTTCTGGGTGCCACTAAAAAATTTTAAAAGAGGATGTCTCAGTGGTGTATGCAAAATTAGGACTTCATGGGAAAAGAGTCCCCCGCTGTGGCCCCATTTTTTTAGGCCACTATGGATATTTGCGGAAACGGGGCCTCCTGGGGGTACTGTACTTGAACCACTCATTTATTTTTAATGGATGGTCATTCTTTAAAATAGCCCAAAAAATGAATCCCAAATTTCCTTCTTTTTCCTGGCCCTTTCCTTGCAAAATCAAAATTTTTGTCCCTTTTTTACGCAATCCCTTAAAAAAAGGTTATCACTAATGATTAGTTTTAACCCTTTAACCCCAAAACACCTAAAAGTATTTTAATTTAAACCACTGAAACCCTTTTTTAAATTTTTTCAATGACGCAGTTGGATGAACCTTGTTTTTTAGGGACAAGTTGAATTTTAAAAAGGGGGGAAATTTAATTTTAAAATTAAAATTTTTGGGCCCCGGGTTTCCTCAGCTTATTCAACCCGTAATTGCGGGACGGTTTCCCCCCCCCCGTTTATAGGGTTTAAAATAAGGGGGGAGCCAGGGGAGGGCGGGGGCGGGCGGGGGGGCCCCCGGGCCCCCCAAGACAATGCATTCTTTACGGGGTAGGGCGCCGTAAAAAAAGTGCATGCCCACTTTCTCCCCCCGGGGGGATTCCCCGAGCGGGGGGGAGAGCGAGGGAATCCACTTTCCCTCTATGAAAAACTGTGGTTAAAACCGTAAAAAAGGGAAACGGATTGGACCCCGTACTGCAGCGCAAATACGGCCGAAAGTACGGCCCCCAATCCGCCCCCAAAATAAGCAGTGTGAATGGGGCCCATAAATTTTGGGCAAAAATTTTTTTTTTTAATTTTTTTCCGGGTTTTTTTTTTTTTTTTTTCAATTTTTTTTTACGCCATTAAACTTTTCACACTTAAAAAACAAGTTAGTTTAAATTTCTACGGTTTAATTTTTGGTCATGTGGATCCCCTAATATGTATAGGTTGTTATAATAGTTTTTGTGTGTGTGAAATTTGTATGAAAACAATAATTTTTTAAAAAATTTTTTTTTTTCCACACTTTTCCCTTTTTTTTTTTAATCCTAAAGGGATAACTGTGTTTTATATTTTTTTTAATTAGTAATTATTAGCATATCCCTATATGCTAATTAAAATTTAAAAACTGTGTCACCCGGCCCAGGCAGGTGATCAGGGGCAGCGAACGGGACAGCCTTGTTTCCCGGCTTCTTCCCAAAAGACGGGCCCGGAGCTACTCGGGGGTCCCCAAGGCTGACTGTCCCGGCCAAACCCCCCGGGCCCTCTTTTTGGGTCACGGGGGGAGTCCCCGATCACCCAACGGGGCAAGAAACCCCTTTTGGATTACGCTGCGTCACGAACCGGGGAAATTAAAGGGTTCACATGGGGGCAAAGGTTTCCCCCCTCCCCGCCGCTTGCAGGACTGTTAAAAGCCCCGTTTTGGTGCAGTTTCGGAAAAACAAACCCCAATGTCTGCAGGAGGGAAAAAAAGACGTTGCTCCCAGGAACGACCGCACCGCCTGCCGCCCCCGAAAAGGGGGTAGGGGTTTTTAAAGGTTTAAACATGTAGGAAGTAGCAAAAAAAAAACATTTTTTTTAAAATTCATTTTGTTCTAAATTGTTCCCTTTCTTTCCCAACATACGCAGGTTATCTACCCGTGTGTTTATAAAGGGTTTTTTCCTGGGTTCCCAAAACCACCCTCTATGTTTTAGCCACCCAAACCCCCCCATGATAAACATAGTTTACAAAAAGCAGGGGGTTTTTCGAAAAACTATGATGCCATCTGTAAACAAGAATGATAGAAAAACCTGCTGTTTTTTTGAAGGGGAAGCAAAATCAAATTTGGTTTGTAATGTCGGGTTCCCATGTTTAAAGTTAATAAATTTAAGGGTCTTGAATTTGTGGTTTGAAAAACAAGTATGTATGGGAAAAAATGTATTTTTGCCCTTTTTAAACAAATTTTAAGGATTTTGCCCTTTTTTCGTTTAGAAAAACCTTTTTGTCCAAAAGCAAACATTTTACTCCCCCTTTTCTTTACGTTTCACAAGGAAAGCACCCTTTTATGTAAACTGTCACAAAATCCGAGGTTTGTTGAAATCAAAATTTTTTCACCCTTTGGGTAGGTCTTCAAATATACGGGAAAACTGTTTTCCCTGTTAACTGGGAAATTTCTTTAAGTGGAAAACATAAATCATTGAATTTTTCTTATTTAAAGCTGACCTTAACCTACAATGAAATTGTTTTTTTATAACTATGGAAATTGTTTTGCCGTAATAATTTTAAAGATGGTAAAAAAAAATTTTAAAACCCCTTTTTAACATTACAAAAGTTTCAAACCCAGGGGAAAAGAAGACCCCCAATTTCAAACAATAGAGGTAAATATCTACTTGGGCAAAAAAAGGGGGAAAATTTTTTTGAAAGGAAAAAAACACAAATACTGTCAATCTTTTCCCTTTGGGGTGGGGGGGGTCCATGCAAGATCTCACCCCGTGGGGAAGGATGATTCTGAGGAAAAACTACATTTGGGGGGGACCTGGTCAAAGCCCCGAATAGAGCTTGGGGCCATAGTGTCAAAAAATTTCCGTTAGTAACAAAATACCAAAACCCTCATGTATTTTAAAAACCGCAGGGCACGCAAGGGCTCACACAACAAAAAAATTTTCCAGGCCCTTTTTAAGTTTACCAAATTTTCCTTTTGGAGATCCCCAAAGGGGGCATGGGGGAAGGTCATGTGGGCAAAAGAGACCCAAAAAAAAAACTTTCCCAGTATCCCCAACCCTCTCGTGGGGTTTGGGGGAAGAAGAAGGAAAAAGAACAGCTCCCAAAAAAATTGTCCCAAATGTTAAGCATGGGGGGGGAAAATCAAACTTTGGGGGGGCTTTTCTGCAAAGGGAATAAGGGCGATGAACCGTATTGAAGGGGAGGAAAGGATGGGGAAAATATTGTTTAAAATTTTTTTCCAAAAAACCTGCTTCCCAAAAGTAAGAACATTGAAGATGGTCGTTTTGGGTGGGTCTTTCCAAATGGGAAATGGGCCCCCAAAAATTTCAGCCAGGGGAACAAAGATTTGGGTCCAAAGAAGGCCCCCTTTAAGGTTCCTAGAGTGGCTTAGCCAGTCTCCAACCTGAATCCCAAATTTTAAAAACTTTTTAGGAAACCCCTTTTAGCCTTTCCGTTAGCCCCGAAAAACCGAACGATCGGAGAAGAAACTGTATGGAGCGTGGGGCAAAATCCCCTGCAGTTTTGTGGGAAACTTGGTCAAGAACTACAGGAAAACTTTGACTGAAAACAAAGGTTTTCTGTACCAAATATTAAATTATGTTTTTTATTGTATAAAAATTATTTATTTCATAAAAAAAAAATGCAAAATTTTTTTTTTTTTTAAATATAAAATGGGTTTTCTGCATTTTCTTTAGATTCTGTCTCTCAGTTAAATTTGTACCCACAATAAGCTTCTCCATTCTTTGCAGGTGGAAAACTTGCAAATTGCAGTGTATAAATAGTTTTTTCCCCCCTTAGGTACAGATCGCTGAACTAAAGTTACAACTTTTGTGCTATATAGGAATTCTAAGTATGCTAGTGCTTGTTAAAGATTAGAAATTTTGAAAAGTTAATTTTTGTCGAAAAATTTCTGTTTGAGGATGCCACAAAATGCTCAAAAAGGGTTTTGGGTTTGGAGCCCTGCTTGGCCATCCAGCACCTTTCCCCTTTTCTTTAGCAAGGCAGTGGTCTCATGGAGTAATTTTACAGTCGTTATCATTTTGGGATTATCCCTTGCACCCCCTTTCAAAAGGGGGAGGTGTCATGCTCTGCTTAGTATGTCACAGTAAAGTTAGCATTATGGTTCCCCAATGATCTGTAGCCCCCTACCCAGTACCACTCATGCCCCAACCATGACCCCCCCATTACCATGCTTGACTTAGGTAGTGTCGGACTGGGGGCCCCTGGGGCCCCCCCGGGGTTGTTTTTGGGGCCCCCTTTCCTTTCCTGCCCTGCCACCTGAAAAGGTGCCCCGTGGGTCTGCATCAATTTTAACGGGTGGTGTGAGACACATCACACTAGCCGTAATCAAGATTGGGGCCTGGGGCTTCTGAGTCTCCCTCCCCAAAATCGAGCCCAACCGGGTAGAAAAACAAAAAAGTTTAAAGATATCACTTAATTTTCGCACAACAAGGTAGTAAACAAAAAGGCTAAAAATATATGTTCTCTCCCCGAATTTTAAAATTTTAATAAACAAAATATATATAATAAATATAAAGCTATAACACAAAGTCCAAGTATAAACCACTAAATGGGATAAAGTTCCCCTATAACATAGCAACACAAAACCAGTATCCCCAAGGTTTTTTTCAAAAAAATTTAAAAAAAAACCCTTTTAGGTCACACCCAAACCCCTGTTGCCACCCTTAAGGGGTAGAAAAATACAATCCTTATGAATATAAACCATTACACTATGACCAATATTTCTGCCAACATGGTGATACCTTGGGGCACGCGCTCTCACACATATAAGTGTAAAAGTAAATTTTTCACGGAATCACTGGGGTGTTCCCGTTTTGACAATTTTTCTCTCTCCTTTTTGCTCCCTCTGGTTCAGACCGCTTTGACCGTCGTGCAGAAATTAAGTACAGACATTTTTGACTCATTTACTTTTCCGCACTTGTACCATTTACACCCCATACAAACTCCCATCCTTGGCACCCCTAATGCTGTAATGACCCCCTTTTGCCCCAAACCCCAAAAGGCTCCCAAATGTGTACCCAAAATTTTTTTCCTCTTTTTTTGTCCCCCTATAGAGGTTAAACAAGGTCGTCAGTCTTGATGTGTCAAATTTCTTTCTTGAAATTATGTTAGTCCCCTTTTGTCGGTTGTAGTTAGAGATGGCGAATCGATTCTAACGAAGTGGGGAAATTTGTTTTGAATTTAGGAAAAAATTCGGTTCGTAACGAAGTCGAACTTTTTGGGGTACTTCGGGTGAACGAAGTGTGCTTTTCATTGATAAAATGGCTGCGAGCACATGGCGTTACATGGGGCAAAGCACTCGGGAAAGGGAAGAAGGGCATAGCCTGCATGACATGTGCAGAGATGAAGCCAATCAGAGCCCGGCGGGATTCTTTTAAATTTAAACCGCACTTTTTATAAAAACCCGGGGCGGGGCCGGGGGGAGTCCACTTTCACGGGTATTGGACAGGGAAGGTGTTTGCTGCGGGTGATGGGCCTTTCTAAAGAACTGTTTTTTTCACAGCGATTTTTTTTTTGGGGTGTCTAGCTTGTTCAGAGACTGTTCTTGAATTTTTCTATTTCTATTTTTTGGGGTTTTGGATCAAAAATTTCCAGGGGTGTGTCCACTGCGTCCCATATCCCATTCAATTTTAAAGTGGGATCTAAGCCATTTCCCTGTTTTATTTTTTTAAAAGAAAACGCGTTTTTAAAAATAAAAAATACCACTTCTTTTTTGGGCCCTGCCCCAATTCTTTTGCGAAAATTTAAACCCCACCGGGGTTTAAAATTAACTTTTGTTTTGTGGTGTGCGGGACAAAAATAAACCTTTTTCTTTTTCAAGCAAAAATTTATATTTTTTTTTTGGGGTTACCCAAAATTTTCACGCAAAGGTTTAATTACAATTTTATTTTCTTGTTTTTGGGCGAAAAAATTTCCCACCAGGGAAAACACGCAAACAAAGCTATAGTTTGTGGGCTAAAATTTTATTGCGCAATTTACATCCTGGGGTTAATTAAGCGTTTTTTTGGCTGCGGTGCTGAAAAAAAAAAACCTTTCTTTTTCAACGCCAAAAATTTTATTTTTTTTTTGGTCCCCTAATTCACAAGAAAAGGTTAATTAAAAAAATTTTTTTCTTTTTTGGTGTGGGTAAAAAAATACCCCATTTTTTAACACGTTTAAAAAGGCTACTAGTTTGTGGGGGGCTCAATTCTATTGCCCCCAATTTAAAATCCGTTTAATTAAGCTTTGTTTTGCTGGTGGCTGACAAAAAAAAACCCCGTTTTTTTCAACCCCAAAATTATTATATATTTTTTTTTGGTGCCAAAATTCACAAGAAAGGGTTTTAATTTTACTTTTTTTATTTTGTTGTGTGGCGTAGAAAATACCCTTTTGAAACCCAGCTAAAAAGCTATTTAGTTTGTGGTGGCCCCAATTCTTTTGCGAATTTTACACCCCGGGGGGTTAAAATTAAGCGTTGTTTTGCGGGTTTGTGTGACAAAAAAAAAACCGTCTTTTTCAACCCCAAATATATATTTTTTTTTTTGGTGCCTAATTCAAAAGCAAAGGTTAATTAAAATTTTTAAATCTCTTGTTGGGGTTGCGTAGAAAATACGCCATTGTAATCGTTTACAAACTATAGTTTGTGGTGGCTCAATTCTATTGCGCAATTTACACCCGGGGTTTAAATTAAGCGTTGTTTTGTTGTGTGCTGACAAAAAAAAACCCTTTTCCTTTTTTCAACCCCAAAATAATATTTTTTTTTTGGTACCCTTTAATTTTACACCCAAAAATTTAAATTAAAATTAAATTCTCTTGTTGTGTGGGTAGAAAATACCCCCAATTTGTAACCGCTAAAAGCTATATTTTGTGGGGGGGCTAAATTTTTTTGGGCCCCAATTTACCCCGGGGGTTAATTTTAAGGTTTTTTTGGGTGCTGGTGAAAAAAATTTAAACCGTCTTTTTCAACCCCGGAAAATTATTTTACTTTTTCTTGTAGCAAAAATTCCAAGCAAAGGGTTAATTAAGCCTGTTTGTGTTTTACATTTAGAAAAACCCACACAGTGCTTGGAAAACGCCCACATCCAAGAAAAATTTTTCCCTGGCCATTTTGGAGCGCAATTTTATACCCAAGGGTTCCCCAAAAAGCTTGTTATTGGGTTTTTTGGAGTAAAAAACCCCCGGGTGTTTTATTTATCTTTACAGATAAGTTCTTTAAAAAACAGGTCTGTACATTTTAAAAACAAACAGTTTTTTCAGACAGAGAGGTGGCAGCTCTGCAACTGCGAGTGGCAGGGGCCCACAAAAAATTTCTAAAAACGGGCCCAGGTCGCAGCAAAAGCAAGGGGAGTCGAAAGAAGGGGCCCACTCGGGGGAGGCCACAATTTGCCCTGTAATTTGCGGCCGTGTGTTTTTTCAGAAACCCCAAGGGTTTTGATTGGTTGACTGGGGGAATCCCTTCCCCCCAGATGACATCGGGACAACCCCAGAAAAGGGGTCGGGGGGAAAACCTCAGAACAAACACTTAGTTGGCATGGCCCGGGGGGAGCGGGTCAGCGGCCCTCCCCTGTCCTCAGCCCGCCTCTGCCCCAATCCATTTCCCCCTCAGCCGGGGATTCTACATGGGGTTGGGGTTTCAGCCCCACTATATGCGAGGATAAAACCAATTTGGGGGGCGTCACCCAGTTATTTGGGGCAGCAAATAAAAAAGGGGGCCCAAATATCCCCAAAGGCTTCTTCCCAGTAGGGGCAAAGTATAGATGTGGAGGGTGGAAATGGGAGGTCATGTGGTGAGAGGTCAGCCTCGGCTTCCCAAGCCGGTGATGGGGACAGTAGTGACGTTTTGAAACAAAAATGGGATGTTGATGTACCCGGGGCCCGCAATTGGGACCCGGGTGAGAAGGGGCTTCTTTCATCGTCAGGAGAAAGGGCGTCAGCTTGCGCGTCGGGGCCAGCGGCGCAGCCGCAAAGTGGGTTGTGGGGGCCGTGAGCCCGCAGGGTAGCGAAGTGTGAGGTCGGGACCCAAGGGGGCCAGGGGGTTTAAAAAAAACCCGCTTCGCGGCCCAAAAACAGTAGCGGCCAGGGGCTCAGCGGGGGCAGCGGGGGGGCAGAAAAGATCAGTGCGGAGGGGTTGGGGTTTTAAAAATCGTACTGGGCGGTGTGGCAGTTCTTTGCTAAAGACCCCGGAGGACCCGAATATGGGTATATGTAGAATTTTGGTGGGCAGAAATTTAAAGCTTTGGCCAGGGAGCTAACTTTTTGGCCCAAGGGGGGCCCTGCGTCAAAAACCATGCGCGTCACCATGGGTTTGGCCGGGGAGAAAGGGGCCAGTTGTGGGGGGTCCAACTCCCGCTGCAGCCCCAAGCAGGGGCCAGGGGAAAGGGCTTTGCCTTTTTACCCATTTAAAGGCTCCCCCACCTCGCAGAAGGCAGCTGTTTCTCTTTGACATCCTCCCCCGGGCCCAGTGCCCCTGCTCCCGTATCATGGCTCCACCCAGTCTTTCGAGAGGCGATTGAAAAGAGACAACAGTATGCGTCCAACCACCCAAAGGTTTGCAGCAGTGCCCGTGCTCCTGCCCAAACCGTTGTTGGAAACTGCAGCCCCCTTTTTTTCCAAAGGGTGGACCCCTGCCCCAAATTCAGAGAACAAATTGGCTTGGCCGAGCCGAGAGGGAAAGAGTTCCAAGCCTTTTAAATTTTCTTTTCCAAAAAGGGCGGGTTCCGAAAATTCTTTAAATATTTTAAAACAGAAAGGGGGGTCGTCCTTGGCTTATCGGTTTTTTCCCAAGGTCCCGGCAGCGCGGACGTCTGGAGCTGTAATACGGTCGGGGGGCCAGTAAATGTCCTTTGGGGCCCACTGGGTAAATTTTTGCTTCCTCCCCAAGGAACACCAACAAACTTGGACAGGGGACGACGTTTTCCTCCCGTTTTTTCAAATGCTGCTGGGGGCCCCAATTGTCCGCCCCCTTCCTCCCCCAAACCACCCCCACCATCTCGGGCCCCCAACAAGTACTGTCCATCATCCCCAATGTGTAGGGCACGGGCGGGGGTAAGGGCAGTTCTAACCTAGCTTGCCTCGGCGAACGAAGTCACACGGGGGAGGAACGGGCTCCGCGTTTTTGCAGCAAAAAAACGTTTGTGTGGCTTTCTCCGCCCCAACTGAAAAATGGGGAACCCATGGTGAGGGACAATGGGGGAACATGGGGGCCCGCGCTGCCCCGAGGGGGGAAATGGCCCCATCCCGGCCCTGCATGGGCCGTGTTCAATCTGGGTTGAAAAAAGGTTTCCCTAAAGTCTTCCACGTTCTTCAAAAAACATTCGGGAAAAATTTTGGCCAGGAAATGTGCATCCCTCTTTATAAATTCTTTACAAACCCGGGAAAACCCCCTCCTCGAGTTGCGGGCAAAACGGCCCCCCCAAAAAGGGCTCTGATATGCGATGTTTTTACCCGCTGGAATTCCAGCCTGCACATGTTGGGGCCCACTGTATGAAACCCGAGGGGGGGCCCTTAACGATTTTTTTGTTTATCCAGGGGAGAAGAAGTACTCCCCTGTGTAACTTTGGGTGTCAGCAAGGGGGCAGTCATGCCCTGGGCCCCCTGCCCTTTGTTGAGGCCTTCGAGGGGTCCCCCGGGTTTTTTGTCAGTCGCCAGGACTAAGGGATGAATAAGTTTATTCCCATGCTTCATTCCTGGAACAGATGCTGGAAAAAAACTGTCTGGGCAGGGGCTGGAGATGGGGGCGGGCAAATCCCGTGGCCCCCATGAGTCCGGGGGGGGACTGAAATGGGGAGGAGGAGGAGGGGAATTGGAGCAGAAATTTTTTCTGGTGAAATTTTAGTGGGGTTTTTTACCCAGGTGGGCAAAAGAGGAGGAGCAGGGAGCAGTGGAGGAGGTGGATGGAGAGAGGGAAAACGAGGCAGATGAAATCCAGCACCGTTGGGAGTATACAGGGGGAAATGGAGGGGAGGGAAACCCTCGGGAGTCACTTGGAGTTTTCCCCCAGCATGTTATTTGCCTGGCTAGTGACAACCCAATGTAGCATCCCGGCCCGAGGGGTGGGTTCTGGCTCTCCACCTATGGGGGCCTCGCTACCGGTCCAAAATGGGGCCCTTTTTCCCGGGTATTGGAGGGAAGACAAACTCAAATACTAAGGGAAATCCTCCGTAATCAGTTGGCGTGCCTATGTGCGGGAACGTCCCTCCTCTGAAGGTTTTGACCGGGGGGTTTCCCCAGCGCTTTACGTTTTTCCCGCCGCGGTGTGGGGGAAAGGTTTGGGGGGGTAGGAGCAGTACCCGTCCCTCCGCAGTAACCTAAGTTGGGGTCACTAATGGAGCTTCCTTCACCGCCTAGGTGGGAGGGGGAGTCACCAGCAGGGGCAGCAGGCAGGGGCATTTGGGCATTCCCTGAAACCCAAAAAGGGTTTTGGCCCCACTTGGACAGCACTTTTGCCCACCCCGTTAGAAATCCCGGACTTTTGGGCAGCCCAAAAGGAGTGTGGCCAACTTTCCGCGTTTTTTAGGGAGAAGTGTCCTGCCCGGCCGTTGGGGTGGCAGGAGGGGTGTTCAGTTTCGGGCGGGGCCACGTTACCCCAAGGAGAACCCCCTTGTCCAGGGGGGGGGGAAAAAATTTAACAAGAAACCCTTTTTAAGATTGAATCGGGGGGATCGGCCAGGGGTTTCCACACACCCAAAGCCTTGGCGTCCGTCTGGGTTCAAATACCTGCCCCGCCACTTTTTCTGATGCCGCCACCCGCCTGATGCCACACATCTGTGTTTGTTTCTTTCCCTTCTGCCTACCCCCGTCTTTTCCCGGGGGTATTGCCACCCACCTCAAAAACTCTTTTAAATTTTTGCCACTCTATGTGCTATGCTGCTGCTTTTCTGTTGCCGTGCATAAATCCACACGGGGTCATTGTGCCCCCCTCTGCGGCCCGGTACTGTTTTGCCCACCTTTCCCGAATGTCTTTTTGCCACTCTCTGACCTCATGCTGTTGGTCCTGGGCATACCTCACTCTCTGTCTTTGTGCCATTGCCTGACCTCAAGTGCTGCCGCCCTGACCTCGCCCCTCCGTCATTGTGCCGCTCTGTGGCCTAATATATTTTGCCACCCGCAGAATGTCATTGTGCCACTCTCTGAACCCCATTTTGGGGTTTCTGTTTTCTCCTGTCGTGCCCTCCCAAATGTGTCATTGTGATGTCCCGACCTCATGTGGGTTTCCGTGGCTGCGGGCCCTTTCCCTCACTGGGCCTCTCCGTTTTTGCCACCCCCGAATTTGGAAATTTGCCATGTCTTTACCCCATTTCTGCTGATTTTTGGCTGCTTTCCGTTTCCCCCCACAATGTGTCATTTTTGCCCCTGTCTGACCTTATGCTGCTGTGTTGTCCTGCCCCTTTCCCCCCAAACTGTGTATTGTACCACTCTTTTGGCCCCTCCTTTTTTGCCAGCTCCAGGGAAATTTTTCATTGTGCCCCTGCCCGAACTCATGTGCTGCCACCGTGGGCCTCACCCCCTGTGTCAATTTTGCACTCTGCGGCTGGTACCCGTTTTTGGGCCCCTTCCAAAAATGTCATTTTGGCCCCGTCGACCTTTTGCTGCTGTGGTGCCGCCGGCACCCCCAAAACCTGGGCACTAATGTTGCCACCTGAGCCTTTAAATTTGGTTTTTTTTTCCCGTTTTGCTGCCATGGGGCTTTATCTGGTCCCTTCCTGTTCAGTTTTTTTTGGGCAGTTTTGCCCCCCATAAGTGCCCAGGGCCCTTTTTTAGTGAAGCGGTTTTTTAAAACCGGCGGAAATTTATGGCGTGTCATACTAAAAAAACAACATTGTTTTTGAAGGGCCCAAAACCAAAATTCCCCCTGATATTTTTAAACATGGAACAACGTTTACAGCACCCCCGCCCCGGGTTGGGCGCCGGAAAAAGCTGTTTTTTAACGTGTTTTGTTTCCCCAATAATTTTGGACCCCCAAAAAGAATTTTGTTTTTGGAAAAAATTTGGGGAAATGACCCAACCGGGTTTTTTTAGAAATTTCGCCATCTTAGTTGTAGTATATTCATGTTTTCCCGTCTTAATTTCATTTGGTCAGTTTAGAGTTTGTAGTTCTTTAAGTAATAGATTTGGCGCACATGTATGAATGAGGTGCACCGTTTTTTGTCGGATTTGCTCCAAAAAAAACTGTTGTGGGGGCCTTGTCCAATTTTTATAAAAGGTCTTGCACCCAAAATGGGACACATCCCCCAATCCTCATAGTTTTTTTTGTTCAATTTTTAATTCATAAGATTGAATGTGTCTTGACGAAGTATCAAAAAGATGAGTACTAATCTATGGAAAAAAATTTGTTTTTTTGGTGCATGTTTTTGTCTCACAGCGGGGGCCGATTTATAAAGTGCTGTGAGACATTTTACATATTACAATGCGCGCTAACTACTGAGAAGTACGACTGTCTAGACTTCACCCTTTTATAATTTGCCTAATTTTTGCGGGGCCCCTGAGATGTGTCCCAAGCTCTTTCTGTTTATAGTCGTTGTAGTTTGGAACATTTTTTTAGACAAAGATTTAGAGGGATTTTTGGGTTGAGGTTCCATGGTGGGGGTGTTTTAGAGGGAATTTTTAGGGAAAAAAAAGGGGCAGTTTGCAAAGGGTCGTTTTCATTTTTCCTCTTGTTTTTGGGGCATACCGCTGTGAAAAATACAAAACTGTGCCCTGTCATCTCCCCTTGTCCCCTTGTGATCATTTTTAAACGGTGAGTTTTCCCTTATTTTTGTTTTAAATTTTCTTCACATTTTTTTTTGCTTTTACCCTGGTGTACTTGGTGGATGTTTGTTTTGTTTTGTTTGGAGCACCCGCATCTTTACAGGTACAATTGACTGGATTACGTACAAAATGGACTATACGGTCATATTCAATCTGATTGAATCAGTCCCTGGTTAGTGGACAACGGTGCAGTGTAGCTAAAAAAAAAACTAAAAAGCTTTTTCCCTAAATCTTTGATTTTTTAAAAATTGAAGAGGAAAGTTGTTAGTATGATATAAGGACACTGTAACTGAAGTAGATGACTTTATTTGGGTGGGCATTAATTTTAGGCCCTATCAAAAATATATGGGCTAGTAGAACGTTGAATAGGAGGCCTTCATGATGATCTCCCCTTTTTCAGAGGGGACAACACCCCAATAGAAGATAACCTTTATCTATAAAAAATTTATAATTTTATTAGTAATTGTAATAAAAAACGAAGACATTCTAAAAAATGTCGTACTCTGAAAAGGTGTGCTTCTTAGCTCCACTACACAATTCTAGGTCATTAAAAGTACATAAAAGTAGTAAAAGTGTTTCTTGGACTATCTTTTTACTTCTTAAAGGGTTTACAAATTTTATTATGTAAAACTTTTCAATTATAAATTATTTACCTGTCCTGCTGTACAGAACCCGGGAAAAATAACTGTGCTCTTTTCCCCCTTTTC
>JAODAL010060503.1:0-20860 GCA_025379985.1 Phyllomedusa bahiana | reverse complement strand
GCTGCCGATATACAGGCCCCATTATAAAAAAAATGTTGTTTCTAACAGACATTTGTTCTTCACAATTGACCAAAGTGGCTCAAGGTCATGCTTGAATTTTGGGGCATTTTGCTGTGACATGCAGCTATACTACAGGTCCTATTCTAAAAAATGTTGTTTCTAACAGACATTTGTTCTTCACAATTGACCAAAGTGGCTCAAGGGTCATGCTTTGAATTTTTGGGGGCATTTTGCTGTGACATGCAGCTATACTACAGGTCCTATTCTAAAAAATGTTGTTTCTAACAGACATTTGTTCTTCACAATTGTCAAGAGTGGCTCAAGGGTGATGGTGCTGTCAGAGACGGAATAGGTAGGACACTGTTAATGGACACATATTGCAAAATGACTTGTTTTTGCAAGATCTTTAACATAGCTATGAATCCTGTATTGAGACAACCCATTTAATACAATGAAAAAAAGAGAAACAAAGACATGGTGGGATTCCATCCTATTTTAAAAATGTGTTTTCTAGAATTAAACTACTAAAAAACTTGCATGTACAAAATAGCTGTTAAAAAAATTCCTCTGAATTGTACAAGGGAGGTACAGGAAAACTTGACCAGATGTAGGTTATTCAGAGGACATGGAGTATGGAGCACGGACAGAGAACAAAGTACAGAGACCATTTCCTCCAGCACGTTGAGTAAAATGAGAAAAAGAATGCCAAGATAAGGGCACCTGGGTGTAACAGGAGCGTTAACCACCAGTATTTCCAAGTGAAGCTCAATTGGTCCACACTCATACGGAGGGGCAAGCACTACCCAGGTATTGACTGTGTACAGAGGAAGGCTGGAGTTCTCACACTTCCGCTTCCGCACTCTGCTTCAGCACGACAGTTTTCGTTGCTGCGTCATCAGGGCATTTTAACCTGTGTGTTAATAGATGACGGACGCCAGCCTGGGCTTTCACCGCACCCACTGTAACTCCGGCCCTGGGTCATGCTGTGGCCCAGGACAGGTATAGTCAATGTCCAGTTCAACTAAAATGGTGGTTGAAAGACTCCTTTTTCCGGCACTTTTAAATGTGGGGGTCATGCAGGTTTGGGGCTCATGCTGTGGCCCAGGACAGGTATAGTCAATGTCCAGTGAAACTAAAATGGTGGTTGAAAGACTCCTTTTTCCTGCACTTTTTAAATGTGGGGGTCATGCAGGTTTGGGGCTCATGCTGTGGCCCAGGACAGGTATAGTCAATGTCCAGTGAAACTAAAATGGTGGTTGAAAGACTCCTTTTTCCGGCACTTTTTTAATGTGGGGGTCATGCAGGTTTGGGGCTCATGCTGCGTTCCAGGACAGGGATATTCAATGTCCAGTTCAAGTAACATGATGGTTCAAATCATACTGCCTTCTGGCACTTTTTAATTTGTGGGTGATGCAGGTTTAAGGGTCAGGCTGTGGTACAAGACAGGGATAGTAAATGGTCTGTGACTTTTTTTCTGTGACTTTTATAACCTAAGTGTGTTGCCTAAGATGTAGCACGTATCCATTTGACTGTTGTGGATGTTAATTTCAGCTTCTCCAGCCTTGTTTGGTGTAATAATGAAGGTGTTGTTGCTCTCCCATAGACTTTAATGGTCATCGCGCATAATCGATGCTCACTATCGAAAAACATTATCGATAGCGGCCGACTATCGACTATCGATCGATCTCGATAGCCAACGCAATCGCTCAACACTAATTATAACAACTTTTTCAAGTTTGTTATACATCTATACATCATGTGGAATTTAGAGCTGGTGTCTGGAGCGCTGTTATTACCCTGCCTATATCTAAGTTAGGTAGTTCTGATCATATTGATCAAGAATTTGCTACATTACATCCTGCCTTAGGAGTGCCAAGATGTCAGAAATAGAGGCGTTCATAAAAGGGGAGCATCGGATGAGTCAATGGACCACAAAACCATTTTTTATTAATTAGGTGCTGGGGGTTAAAATTTTACCTTTTTCATCTAATTGGTTTAAACATAACAAATAAAATTAAACCCGTGGGGATTCTAAAAAAAGGTAGAATTTGTTTTGAATTTCGGGAAAAAAATTTTTATTTAAAAATAAGCTAAAATTTCCTTGTGATTGGGAAAATAACGAATCTAAAAGGGCCCCCGAGAGCCCTTTGGCGGACAGGGGGAAAGGGAAAAACTAGGGGGAAAAAAGAAAAGGAACGCCCCTCAATGCTATGACTTTGCAACATGAGCCATTCAGCAGCCAGCCAGTTTCTGTTTTAACAGCCCCTAAAAATTGGGAGCACCTTTTTTAAAATTCTGTCATTTTGCCAGTTGTCTCTTTTTGCACCCCGGGATCTCTCCCCGCAACAGCACAGTTTCCCACTTTGTCCCAAAATTTACTTTTTGATTTTACAGTTACTAGGGTGAAAAAACCTTTAAAATACAAAAGGTGTGTGTGTCCCTATACAAACCCTGTTTTTTTTGAAAACCGCATTTTTTTTTTTGGGATATTGCTCTGTGTGACAAACAGTTAGTTTTTTTTCACTTATTTTTGGTGAAAGGGATCTTTGAAATTTTCCCTTTTAAAAAAAAAAACTTTGAAGTGTGTGTATTTCTCAAAATTACAGTACACACATCTCCCCTTACAAACCATTCAGGGGCTTTTGGGGTTTTTGCTCTCTGTGGGAATGAGTTTCTTTTTTTCACTTAAAAAGGGGAAAAAAAACTTTGAAATAAAGTTTTCGTATTTGTCATATACACACCCTTTTTACATTAAGCAAGGGCTGGGTTTTAAATTTTAAATTTTTGATTCAAACAGTATGTAGGGCAGGGGGGTGGCAAAACCCCCCTTTACATGGGGAAAGGGGGGAGTGGCACAAAAAGTTTTTTGGGGGCAGTCACAGGTAACAGCACAGTAAAGGGGGCATCCGCAGCAAAGGGGGCACCCCGGCAAGGCCAAAAACTACCCGGGGTCATCAACAGCCGTGTTTTGAACCCCTAATTCCTTTTTTTTTTTTAAATTCTTTTAATGGTTTTACAAAGGTTTTTTCAAATTCCTTTTTCCCCGATGATATTTGCCCCCCAACCCCCCGCCAAAATCGGGGTTCGTCAGAACAACCCTTTGTTGGGATGGCCCAGGAGCATTTCAGGGGGACTCACCTGTCCCCTCCAACCCCCTCTGTCCCGTTTTTGGTTTCCTCAGCCAGGGGAACTACATGTCTGTGGGCTTTTCGCGACTTATAGTAAGGACAAAAATATTTGATGACGTGACAGCTACTGGGCAGCAAAAGAGGTGGGGCCCAGGGCATCCTCTGCTTCTTGCCCGTATGCAGAAAAGTAGTGATGTGGGGAGTGGGATGGGAGGTTATGTTGCGAAAGGTCAGGGTCTGTCAGGCTTGGGAGCCGGATGAAGCAAGGGCTTCAAACAAACTTCGGTAGTGGGGGCGGGGGGGAGTCAGATGGGTTTACAGTTGTGCAGGTTTGTGACCAAATTTTGGCCCCAAAAATTTGAACCCCCCGCTTCGCAGTTCCCTTTGGGGCCCCCGAAATATTGGTGTAGGGGCTCTCAAGGGGGAATTTATTTAGTTGCAGGGTTTTGGGGGTTAAAATTTACCTACTCGTCAGTGGTGGCAGTTTTTGCCAAGACACCGAAAGGCAAAAATGGGTATATGTTTGAGTCTGGGGGGCAGAAAAATGAAGCGTGGGCCCGGGGAACCCCAATGGGTTTGGGAACCCTTTGGGCCCCGTGTAAAAAAATGCAGGAAACACCATCCAGTGGCCTGGGAGAAATTGTCCCCAATTTGGGGGGTTTTCCCTTTCCCGGGCCCCAGGAAAAGCAGCACCCAAAGTGGGGACGCATTTCCCAATTTTTAAAGGGAGTCAAAGGTCCCCCACCTTGCCGAAGGAAAATTTGTATTTTCCCATCATCTACCAATTTCCAGAATTCCTGACCTGCCACTAAAGGAGCCACATTGTTTTACTGAGGGGATTGCTTAAAAGACCAAAATGTATGCATCCCAGCCATCCTACGGTGGTGCAGAAGCTTAAGTGCTCTGTAAAAAATTGGTGGAAAATTGCAGTCCCCCCCCTTTTTAAATGGTGGACTTTGGGGAGGGGAAACATATTTTTCTTATGGGTTTTGTAATAAGGGTTTTTTGGGGGCAAAAACATTATTACACATTTTTAAAACTTAGGGTGAAACGCACAATACTCCATTTATTGGGGCCCTGCTTCCTGGACCCACTCCCCACCATGTCCAGCATGGACCGGGGTGGAAACCAGACCATATCGGGAAAACCCAATAAAATATGCCCTTTCCCTGTGACTGCAAGAAAAAAAGGGAAATTTTACCACCCCCTGAAGCCAGTTTGTAAAAATCCATTGTATTGAAAAAAAAGGCCCTTTTTCCCTGGGTTGCTTCACACGAGAGGAACTAATCAGCTCTTTTGGGGAAATTTTTTCTTCATCCCGGCAATCAGTGTTCAATTGGACCGTAGTCAGCGGAACCCCTAAACCCAATTGGCCCCCAAGAAGCGGGGCAGTATCAGAAGGGAGATTCCTTGGGGCCTGATTGACCCCCTGGCTTCCCTTGGCTGCCAAAACAAAGATGATCACCCCCCTTGAAAAAACACGGTAAGCTGTGGTTTTCTTATTGAAATCTGTAGCTTGCCTGTGTATTTGGACGGTTCCGGGTTGGGTCGGGGTTTTGTCGGGTCCCCCGGGGTTTTTCGGGTCGGCGCAAGCTTTCCCCCTTAACGTTCAAGAACCTGACCCCACTGCCGAGCCTGCCTGTAACTTCTGTGTATCAGGGGTAGATCCTGCGGCAAGGACTGACACACGGGTTTAATTGGAAATTTCCCTACTAGATTGGGTTTGATGTGTCAGTTGCGGGATGGGAAATGAGTAGGTTTTTTTAGCTAATGAAGCACATGTTGCGGGTTGCAGATAAGAAGTTCTAGCAAGATTGGATACACAGAGGAGTTGTTAAATTTGCGACTAGACAAGACTCTAGCTAGATCAGGCAGCGCAATTGCAGGTGGGGGAAAATTTCTAGCAGGGGGACTCCACTAACCGGTAGCTCGAGAGGGGGGGTACGCTAGAGGGTTGTGCTTTAAATAAGCAAAATAAGCTTTTGATATGATTGGGTTCCTCATTTATGAGGGGTAAAGACGGCCCGTTAGAGGGCTCGTCAGTCCGCGGGACCTATGTCGAGAAAAAGGAAAAAAGAAGCATGTAGAAAGCAAAAAAAGTTAATGAACAGTGTGGTTTTCCCCCAAAGGGGGTGATTTAAACCTCAATTGGGGCTTTAGTGTGAAAACCAACAAGGGGGGCTTCCGTAGCAAGCTTTTGATCTCATTGCTTGGAAAAAGACGCTGAAAGATATAAAAAAGAAGGGGGGGCTGAGACTGAATGTAGGGAAAGAAAAGGAAATGTTTTTGGTTATAAGTATTGTTCACCGACAAAATGCCCACCCCCTTTTATAATGGGCTGTTTTAAGTGCTGGGTTTCCCTTTTGGCCGAAATTTTCCCCCCCCTGTGATATTGTGTTGCATGTGGCAGGGGGACGCCCCAAATCCGCCCCTTTCCCTGTACCCCCAAAAAAAAAATTTTTCCCAGTGCCACTGTCCTCCTCTAACTCTCCACTCCCACAACTCCATTTTTCCTCACCCCCCTGATGGTCTTGATCCTGTCCCTTCCACCACCAAGGCCACCCCCCCTACACCCTCAATGCTGGTGTTACAACTTCCGTCCTGCCCCCGGGAAAGTGACCCTAGTACAGCCCTTTCATCTGCCCGGTCCAACTTGATAACATCTATACCCTGTATTATGGGGAAAGGGTACCGTCATGTCCAAGGATCCGGACTCCCTTGTTTCCTTTCACTTTAATGGATATTTCCTTTAAAGTCCTGTCTTCCGTGTCGGTGAGAAATTTAAAAAAGCATTTAAATCGATGAACCTCAGTTTGGCCACCTTCGGAGTTTGGGTCAGAGGAATCATCCTCCCCTCCCCCAGGTCCTTCCCAAAAACCCCTGAGACCCTGCATCACGTAGGACACATTGTCAATGAAAGATAGACCCCAGACTGGGATCCACAGGTTGAACGCCTCATCTGGTCCAATCAGACGGTACGTCCCGGGCCCCGGAAAGACAACCCCCCTGTTGGGCCATAGTGAATGCAGCCAACCAACCCAAAAACACGACATAGGGGGGGCCCCGCCAGAGACATAGTCCTAGGGGGGGGAATCCTTCAGCAGACAGGGACCGCATCGAAGCCGGGCCCCTTTTTATACCCACCGAACTTGCCCCCACCGGCCCCAAAAAAATTCTCCCTTGCAATTTTTATTCACGCTGTGGTCTGATATGAGTTGCAACGGCAAAAATCAATTGTTTCCCAACTGGCTTCTACAGTTTGTAAAAACCCTTGTTTGGCCACAACAAAAAAAATTTAAAAAAGTCTGGCCTTACCCCCCATAAGTCGGGCCCTCAATGGTTTTCCTCACGTCCTGTCTCAAACTTGGTTCGGGCCTATTGAAAACCCAAAAAAATTTCCCCTTTGAGGAAACCCCGCTTGCAGCAGTGACCCCACCAAGTGGCGGCTCGGGCAGGAAAGCCATTAGAACCCCCCTTCCGCCCAAAACCCCATCCTAATTAATCAACCGTACCCAAGAATTCCCAAAAAGAGTTGTTACCAGGCACCCCCCAGGTTACAGCCCAAGCCAACCCCACTGAAAAACTCAAATAGCTCCATTCCAGAAAGCAATGCTTGCGACTTTCTCTTAGGATTTGATCCAAAGACTCCAGTCTGCGGGTCAAGGTTTTAAAACCACAGAGCCAACACAGGAAATAATGCCATGGGGTAAAGGCCAGCCTTCCCCCTTCACCAACCCTCCCCAGTTCGGGCTCAGAAAAAATTTTGAAGAGAAGAAAAAAGGAAACCCAAGTAGTATCCTTTACTCCCCCCAATGTGAACCAGATTGTCACCAACTACCAGACCCGGATAAACACCCAATGCCATTTTACGGGGGCTCAACAAGTACAAAAAAACTATCCGCTCATGGAAAGATTTGGCCTTCCCGCATTAAGGGGGGATGGTTTTGGCCGATAATCAAGTTTTTCTGAAGACTCAAAGAAAAGGACCTGGGGATCCCACTTGGTGATGATTCTGTTCGAAAATTAGAAATGGGCACGTGACCCCCCTGCGGGGAAGTTCATCAGTATCTCTGATTCCACACAGGAGACGGGGAATCTGTTGAGAAGTTTTATACAAGGTACTTCCCCTTTTTGCGATCAGGTTTTTTGACCCCAATTTAAAGATTCAACAG
The DNA here is from genome assembly GCA_025379985.1 of Phyllomedusa bahiana. Lineage (NCBI taxonomy): Eukaryota > Metazoa > Chordata > Amphibia > Anura > Hylidae > Phyllomedusa > Phyllomedusa bahiana. The sequence continues at coordinate 13,560 of JAODAL010060503.1, read as the reverse complement.
ACCCATAGTCACTCTTTTGTTAATGCCAAAGGAAGATATTAAGAAGAAACTGGTGGAAGGACCCCAGATATTTGGATTGGATCCTAGGAAAGTTCTTTTAAAAATTCCAAACCCCTGGACAAAAAAACCCGAAAAGCAGGACAAAGAAACCCACCAAAGTCAAGGTCCTCCAAGATAAAAGTATGTTAGCCCTATCATGGGTTTCAACACCCCCTCACCTGGTGCCCCTGGTCTACCCCCCACAAGTATATGCTCCTCCATCTTCTGGAGGCCCATCCTTCCCTTCTGATCTTTCCCTTTTCCGCTGGAAAGGGGCAATACCCCAGGCCCCCAGGAAATTGGGGGGTCCCCCAATTAGCCAAAACCAACATCGTGGATACCCACCGCAGGCGCCCACTTGTTTAAAGTGTGGAAAGGAGGGAATTAAAAGAAAACTGCAGATCCAAAGTTCCCAAAACCAAGGCCCTAAAAACCCTCCTCGGGGGGCCTCACCAAAATATGCCACAAATGCTTACCATTTCCCCCCCTCCAGTGAATTTTTAAATATGACCATGGGATAATGGCAACCCCGTGTACCACCCCCCACTCAAATTCTCCCTTCACTAACACAATGGCCTTCTTACTGTTCAAGTTCTGGGGCAGATAAGCCCTTACCATTTCTATTTGAAACGGGTGCAGCCGGTCAGTTATCAGTTATTTCCCTTTCCCCAAGATCTCTATCTCTTGTGATTCAGTCTCCTGTTTTGTTTTTGATGGGAAGCCTACATCACAAAATTTACCTTTCCCAATCCCTCTACCCACCAGGTTTTGTGTTTCTCATAGTCTAAACAACCTGCCCCCTAATTTACCGGGCGGCCCCTTCTACGAAACTCAACTAAAAATTTTCGTTATGATAAAAGATGGAATGCTCTGGACCTCCTTTCCCCACTTTCAAATAAAAGAACCTGTTTTACTCACTGCCCCCCCCTAATGTTGATATTTCCCCTTTGGGGAAAATACTGCACTACCCCTGACTATTATGTAACCAGCTCCCAGACACGGGTTGGGGTCCAAAGGGCCGAGATATTGGACACATCCCAGTACCCCCGGGAAGGTTTTTCTCAAACCAGGGGGGGGGGGCTCCAAACCTCTGGTACCCCAGTCCCCCGCTCAACCTGCACAAGAGGCCTCCCTACAAGACCAGTTTCCCTACCCCCTCACAAGGGGGGACTTATACCTTGTACTCCCCTGCAAACACACCACTGTTTCCTGTGGGAAGAAGACCCCCCCAGGTGAACCCAGAAAAATTCGAAGGGTTCAGGACCTTAGAGCGCCCAAATCAAGCCACCATTCTGGACCCCCCAATTGCCCCCAAATCCCCACACTTACTCGCACTATCCCAAAATTCTGCTCCCATTTTACAGTGGTGGCCCTCGAAATGCCTTTTTCAGGTTCCTGCACGGGAGGTCAATACTTTTTGCTTTCCCAAAAAGAGGCCACAATTCACCTGGACTGTGATGCCTCAGGGGGCTCAAAATTCCCAACCATTTTTTTCTCAAGCCTTAAAGCCTGCCCGATCCATGGGGGCTGACCATCCAGATGTTACCCTCCTCCAATATGGGATGACCTTTTACTGTGCTGGGGGAAAGGTGTAAAGCTTGCAACACTTTTCTTTTTCTTTCTACAACATTTGGCCCAATCAACTCTAAATTTTCAAAGAAGAAACCCAATGGTGCCTACTCAAGTTTTTTTTCTGGCCACTGCATTTTCAAGTTGCAAGCACCCACAGAAGACCGCAAATTTGCTATCAGAGACATTCCAACACCTGGGAACAAAACAGTTACAAGTTTCCCTTTGGCAGGGGACTTACTGTAGAAAGGATCCCTAACCTTCAGTCCACTGGAACCTTTGTTGAAGCCCGAAGAATCCATTTGGTATCAGGGCCCCAAACCTTTCTCTTTAGGGGGATGATGGAGTTGACGTCTGAAAAAAATGGGTTTTCAGTGCCCCACGCTCGGGGATTCCAGACAACCCAACCTTTCACTTTATTTGTCTCTGAATTGCGGGGAAAAGTTCAGGGGTCCTGGCCCCAACCCCCGGGGGAAGATGAGGCCCCTTTTACTCTCCATACACCTAGACCCAGTGGCACAAAGGGGCCCGTATGTTGAGGGCCCTTTTTTGCGCTCAAGCCCCTTTTTGGGTAAAACTTCTGATATTATTTTGGGCCACCCAGTTACCATCCAGGCACCTCATGATTTAAAAGCCTATTAGACCTAAGTCAGAAAAAAAAATTTATCAACACAAGCCAAAAGCTCTCCAAGTCCCTTCTATTCCTTCCCAACGTTACGTTTCAAAGATGCACGTTCTCAACCCTGCCCAACCCGCTTCCCCTCTCAAAGGGGAAAAATAAGGACCCCCGGGGGGGCAAGACTTCCCCAATCCTCCACTACCCCGTGTGGTGTGACCCAGATGCCTTCTTCATGATTGCCCGAAATCATGCAGCAAGGGTGTCCTCTCCCCCAACATTTGTGAAACACCAAAGATAAAGCAGGGCTATGTGCTATTCACTGATGGATCTAGATTTTGATGAACAAGGGAAGTTTCAACTGGATATGTGTGACATCCGCCACAATGTTGTTTTCTGCGGGGGGCATCCCACCAAGTATCGCACAAAAAGCTGAGCCGAAGCCCTGACCCGGTGGCATGCAGACAGTAAAGGGAAAAACAGCCAACATTTTACGACTCAAATATGCATTTGGCATTGACATGATTTTTTGGGCCCAAATCTGGGCACCCTGGGGGGTAGAAAGGCCGTGGGTTCCAATCAAAAATGCAAAGGTAGTACGAAGCTCCGGAGGCACTAAAACCCTTTCCCCCCAACAAGTAGAACATTAAAGTGAAAGCACATGGTAAGCTGGACTCAGAGGGGGCGAAGGGTAAACCCTTGGCAGACCAAACAGCTAAGGGGGGCTGCACTACAAAAGCTGAGAGAAGAAACGGTGTGTTTGTAATACAAGGCTCAATCCAAGATGCAGAGGACCCGGAAAGTCCCGGAAAATGCCAGTAATGGAACGGCAGGTAAAAACCTTTCAACATTTTCAGAGGATGACCCCGGGGAAGAAAAAAAGGAATGGGAGCAAGAGGGCTCAACGAAATGATAGCACCCCAAAAGGACTAGGAGTTTGGGATAGGGGGTGTTACCCCCCCCTGCTCTATCCAGCAGTGGGCCCAAAGGGCGCGGGGTTACTCATAGGGGAAAGAAAACCAAATGACAGGGGCTGTGAATAAACTCTATGTGGCCCAGGGTTCTCCCCTAGGCGCTAAATACACCCGAGCTGCGAGTTTTCAACACCTGCAACCAGGCCGGATGAGTCAGTGCCAAATAAAACATTTAGTCAAACCACAATTCCCTTTCCAAAGGATTCCCAAAATTTACCACATCCATTTCAGAAAGCGGCCCTATCCCGATGCATTGGTAGTGGTGGATATGTTCTCCGGGATGGCCAGAAGCATACCCGACTTCTAAAAATGACAGCAAGAACTTCCATCAAGAAAATTCTAACAGAGGTTGGTGTGTCGTTTTGGGTCCAGAAGTGGTGGAGAGTGACAGGGGCCAGCATTCACAGCAGAAAAACCAAATCCTTGTGGAAAATTCTGGGGGCGGCCTAGGGCTGCACACTCCCTTTTATCTATATAGCAATTACCAAAAGCGAAAGTTACAAATTTTAAAATTTTAAAAGTATTAAAAAGCAACAAACTTGGGAATAATAGAAAAAAAAAGCGGGAAAACTTATCAGGAATCCTTTTAAACAGATTACTTTTTTAAAACCCATGAGGTTTTTTGGAGAGGAGTGCTGGACGCTCCCCGGCCGTCCGAATCCGTTTTCGAGTTTCGAGGTAAACTTCTTTATCAAGCATGCGCAGTGGATGTAATGATCCTTTTATACTATCCCCGCGGAACAACAGATACATAACTTATTCAGGTTAATTATAAAAAACATTTGGTTAATGTTTTCATTCAAGCCTCGTGGATATAGGGCATCTGGGGGAATTATCCCAAAAGCTTTTCTCTTTAAAAAATGGGCATTGTTGTTTTAATCCCATTTAACTTCCTCCAATAAAACACCCTTTAACCTTTTGTACGTTATGTTTTGCCTCATAAAATGCTTCGCCATGTATTTCATCATTATTTTTTTTGTCTTTATCACCACCTTCCACAATTTATTTTTTTTCTTGTTTTTTTTGTTTTACTCCTAAGGCAGACCTATGTTGTTTATACGTATTTTTACCTCCCGCAGTTTGTCCGACATAAGGTTTACGAGGGCATTTTATAAGGTACACCACCGAGCTACTATTGCAGGTAAAAACCCCCGCATTTGAAATAAGTATGCCTTGTGAAGGATGTTTATATTTGGGACCCTTTTAATGCTACTGCGTTTTGACAATTTAAACATGTTTTGTGCCTTTCTTTTCCGTTTGTAAAATTGTTGTTTAGTTTCCTTTTGGGTCAGTGTGAACCCCGTCATTGCCAAGGTCGCCCTTGCGGTAAACAAACATAGGGTTTCTCTTTAAACAATCCCCCCTTTTTTCAAAGTCCCCCTGAGAAAACCCAGTATTATTTATTGTTTTTTTAATTAACTGGGCATGCCCTCAAATTAATACAAAGTAATCAAACATGGCGGTTTTTTTTCCCTTTATCTTTTTAATAAGAAAATCTTCTCTTTTTTTGCATCAAGTTTGTTCCTTCTCTAGTAACTTACTTTTCATAACCCCCTTTTTTTAAATTTCCGGTTTTCCTATGCTTTTGTTCCAAATATAATTGGTCATCGGAACAAAGCGCGGGCTCGTATAAATTCCCCCTTGGGGGAAAGCCGGTAGAAACTTGTGGAGCATGAAACTTTCACGATAATCATTATTACGTTTTTGATTTTTTTGTGTACTGTTTTTGTTATGAATCCTTTGATCGTTTTTTGTGACCCGTACATCTAAATAAGGGATGGGCGGTTTCTTTCGTCATATGAAATCAATTTTTCTGTGTATGTATTTTTTAAAATTTTTAGAAATCCATAAATTGTGTCTCCGTGCCCGCCAAAAACGAAAACGTTTACACATATCTATACCAGACCCGTATATATTTAGCTATTCTGAAGATAAGATGTATTTTTCTCCCAATGGGAATGAAGACTTGGCAAAACTTTGAGCCACAGGGGATCCATCGGGCCCCTGTAGGCAAGTAAAACGCTACAAAATCAAAAAAATTTTTTCTTTAGGAAATGTCCACAAAGACATAATAAAAGCAATATGCGGTTACTTAATGTACAATTTCACTTAGTGCCTCCCCTTTCTGCTATAAGCCCTTTTTGATGGGGAATATTGGTAAATAATGTTTAATATCAAAAAATGCACAAAATGTTAGTTTATAATGCTCGCCTATTTTTTAAAAATTGACCTGTTTCTTGGATTGTGGGGGGCAATTAAATCTATTTTGTAAAAAAAATGTCAATATAATTCACAATGGGAAAAAGATAAGTCGACCCCAGATACAATTGGGTCACCGGGGGGTGTTTCATCGATTTATGTACCTTTGGTACCAAGTACAAAAAGGGGCCCCCGGATTCTTATTAATTTTTTGAGCTTTTTTTTTATAGTAGCAAAAAGCCTTCAATTTGAGCCTCCCAATAATCATTTCAAAATCTTTTTTAAATTATTTGTAGGATCCCACTTAATTTACAATTTTACTTTTTATCCCCCAATTGTTTTTTTTTTTTTCTTTAGGGACTGTGATTTATTTTAAAAGACGTCCCCCCCCCCTTATCCGCCTTTTTTATAAAAATATTTGGATCCCTTTTAATTCTTTTTTTAAGCTTTCTTTCCTTCCCCGTTTCACTTAGGTTTGACAGCTTTTTTTTCTCATCCATCCCTTTTTTAATTTTTTTAGTACAGCTGTTTGAATACTTCGGGCAGGGGCAAAAATTTCATCTGGGTCGAAAGTACTCTTCCTATAGATTTATTTTCATTATTTTTTTTTGATTGAATCTCCCCTTTTTTTTTTTTAATGCCCATTTTAAAAAGTATATTGGACACATGCTAAAAAATCGACAAAAAAATAAAAAATTTCGATTCATTAACCGGGACAAAAATTAAGTCCCTTTTTAATAATCGCATGCGGGTGTGTTAAAGGTTTTTTGAAGAAATATTAATAGCCAAGCCTCTAGGTCTTCTTTTTGTTGTTCTTGTTGCGTTTAATCTGGCATTATGGGGTAGTTGTTGCCCACCTCTCCTGAGCAATCCCATTGCTGCCTCCCCGCTCCCAACCACTGAATTTCTTGTTTCTTCTAAAAAATCTTTCTTTTTCTTAGTAGTTTTTTTCTGAATGGATTTTTTGTGGATTTCTTTAGCAAAGGAAAATTTCATCTGAGGGAGTTTTTCCCTATTTCTCGACGTGGTCTGTTCACATTGAATCAAAACGTGGAAGGATCTACTACGCCCAGGGTATACTCGATTGAAATATAGTCCTTCGTTTTCCTCTCGAATTTTTTTTAAATTTTTTGGAGAAAATTTTTTTTTTGAGTGTCCCTTTTCTTTTTCAATTCTTTTGAGCAAAGCTGAATTGTTCCAATGAAATTGTGATTTTATTTGCCTCTTCTATTTTGTGAATTTCAGCTTTTGTTTTGGGTTTTTCTATTTGAAGTGTTGCAGAGTAAAGGAAATAAGGGCCAAAGAATATTATTGGGAATCGCAAACCACTTCACGATATTTCCATCATCTGGGAGTAAAATGGGTTTTTTAGGGGGGGGTTCTCAATCCTGCGGTATTCAGATAAACCCTTTACATACTCTGTAGAGTAAGCATGGAGGGTTAAAATTACCTCTTTTTTTCTAAGGTGCTCTTGGTTAGGATATCCACCGGTGCAACTTCTCCCCCTTTTTCAAAATGAAGCCCCGCCTTTCGGCTTGTCTTGAATGCAGTTTTCTCTGTATCCCCTGAAATAAAAAAATCTCGCCCAGCGCCCCTACACTTTTTCTATCCTCAAAAAGTGACAAAATAGTCGCTATATAAACACAGGATTTGGAAACAATTTAATTTACTTTTTGTTATAAAAAATCCCCGTTATATTAATTTAAGCAGCCCCCTTGCTTCAGTCATAGGGGGTTTTACCATCCCCGTAATTACAAACCTAAAGCAATATGACCCCAAAACTGAAAGTTACAAATTTTAATTTTGTTAAAAGTATAACAAGCAACAAATTGCTGAAAAAAATAGAAAAACAACGGAATACTTATCAGGAAGTCCTTAATACAGCATGACTTTTCAAAACCGCATGAGGTTAGGAGAGGAGTAACTGGACGCTCCGGCCGTCCGCACATCCGTGCGACGTTTCGAAGGTAAACTTCTTTATCAAGCATGCGCAGTGAGATGTAACTGATCCTTATATACTATCCCGCTGGAACAACAGATACATAACTTATTCACGGATATAATTATAAAAACACTTTAAGATTAATGTTTTCATTCAAGCCTCGTGGATATAGGGCATCTAGGGTAATTATCCAATAACTTTCTCTCTTTAATAAATGAGCATTGTTTGTTTTAATCCCACATTTAACTTCCTCCAATACACACCACTTTAACTCTGTTACGTTATGTTTTGCCTCATAAAAGTGCTTCGCCACTGTACTTTCATCATTATATTTTTTATCTTTATCACCACCTTCCACAATTTCATTTTTATCTCGTTTTTGCTTATACATCCTAATGGCAGACCTATGTTCGTTTATACGTATTTTTACCATCCTGCTAGTTTGTCCGACATAAGGTTTACCGCATGGGCATTTTATAAGGTACACCACTGAGCTACTATTGCAGGTAAAAAACCCCCGCATTTGAATAAGTATGCCTTGTGAAGGATGATTTATATTGGCACCCTTTATAATGCTACTGCAGTTTTGACAATTTAAACATGCATATGTGCCTTTCTTTTCCGTTTGTAATATCTGTTGTTTAGTTTCTCTTTTTAGTAGGTCAGTGTGAACCAAGTCATTGCCCAAGGTGCGTCCCTTGCGGTAAACAAACATAGGTTTCTCTTTAAACAATCCCCCATATTGCATGTCCCCCATGAGTATACCCCAGTATTTATTGATTGTTTTTTTAATTAACTGGGCATGACCATCATATTTAGATACAAATGTAATCCTATCATGGCGGTTTTTTTCCTTGATCTTTTTAATGAAAAAATCTTCTCTCTTTTTTTGCATCAAGTTCTTCTCTCCCTATCATCCCCAGAGTAGTGGGAAGGTTGAGAGACTGAACTTCACCTTGAAAAATAAAATCCTCAAAGCATCAGAGGAGGTGTCCTTGCCCTGGCCAGAGATTTTACCAATAGCGCTGTACTCCATAAGAAACACCCCAAGACAACCCACTGGTCTTTCTCCCTATGAAATACTCTTTGGGGGACCCCCGAGGGTGGGCGGGTACCATCCCCAACAGTTAAGTTTGGGAAATGATAGTCTTGTGAATTTTGTGATCTCTCTGTGTAAAGAATTGGAAGTAACACACGCTTTAGTCTCTTTTTCCATTCCAGATCCAAACTCTGATCTCGGTTGTCACTCTATTCAACCAGGAGACTACGTACTGGTGAAGAAACACGTGAGAGAATCCTTGGAGCCTAGATTTGACGGCCCATTCCAAGTCCTTTTGACCACTCCTACAGCGGTGAAAGTTGAAGGGAAGAGTACATGGATCCATGCATCGCATTGCAAAAAGGTCTCCTCCTATGTGGCCTGAATATCCTTTTGTGTGTTACCCTGACACAGTTACAGAATCCTCAAGTAGCGATCACCCAGGATAATGGGGTAACCACCTTTTGGTATAATTCTTCAAGTGCCCAAGTAGCCACATATACATTTGATTACTGTAGTATTGTCAGTTGTTATCATAGTTGGGCTTCACAGATGGGTAGGGCCCACCAGTTGAAGGGAGGGCAACAATATATCTGTGTGACTGGTGAAGGGTGGGATGAAGCTTGCAGCTCTTGGACAGCCGCAGGATGGAACACAGGGGATGACTGGGGATACAGACCTCAACCGGCACTGAACAGAAAAGATTCCAAACAAAGATCCCTTCTCACTAGAATGACTCTTACTAGGCAAAAAACTGGAAAAAATTGTGGTTATATAGGAGCTTGCAATCCATTGGTTCTCAATATCGAGTCACCCCAACCCGTAGATGCAGGAACCTATGTGATGGGTACATATACATATGGGGAATGTTATGATTGTTCCCATCTTGGTAAATTCAAGCTAGAAGATATGGTGGGTTCTTCCAAGTGGGCGCGGCTCCAGAATAAGTCAAAACCCTCGGAGCCCAACCCTTTGGCTCCCAAAATCCAAACATTCAAACAGATGGTGGCCATGGCAAATCCCACTTTTAAGGACACCCTGGCAATGGAAACAGGGTATAATGAAATGAATGCCTGGGTGGAATGGCTAAAGTATACTGCCCAAAGCCAAAATAAAACTAATTGTTATGTATGTGCTAGTGCCAAGCCCCATCTGTGTACAGTACCCCTAACTATCCCTGTCAGTGCAGAAGAGTGTTTTATGAGTTTGTTTACTAACACCTCTACAAACCACAGTGCCTGTGAAGATTGGAAAGTTAAGTATCCCATAGTTACCAAGACCCCAAAACCAGGGGAAGGCACCACAATCTATCCAGGGAATTACACTTGTTACGAGTCCCCCTCAGGTAATAGATTTATAGGCAACTTTAGTGAAGGTTTTTGTGCCAATTTCAGTTCACTGGATGCGTCCAAAGTTCAGAATCAGGTCCAGTCCTTAGCAGACATCTATTGGATTTGTGGTGATGGTCAGCTGAGGAGCAGGTTAGAGAGTAACTGGACGGGTCAATGTACGCTCACCAAATTAATCATGCCTTTCCACATACTGTCCAATCCAGAGGACCTTGGTATCTTGGAAAGTAACTCACATAGCAGATACAAGAGGGAGGCCCCAGCTGGCAGTTTTGACCCACACATATACATAGATGCCATAGGTGTCCCAAGGGGGGTCCCCAATGAATTTAAAGGGCGTGACCAAGTAAAGCAGGGGGTTCTCTCATTTTTTATGCCCCATGTGGTCATTAATGAAAATGTTGACTGGATTAATTACCTGTTTTACAACCAACAGAGGTTTATTAATTACTCTAGGGACGCTCTCCAGGGTCTAGCCAACCAACTTGGTCCCACCTCTACCATGACGTTCCAGAATAGAATGGCTTTGGACATGATTTTAGCAGAAAAAGGAGGTGTTTGCAAAATGATTGGGGACAGTTGTTGCACATATATTCCAGACAATACTGGTCCCACTGGGAAGGTGACGATGGCCTTGAAAAAATTGGGTTATCTGCCCCAAAAGGGGAAGGAAAACTCTGGAGTGAAGGCCCCAAAGGGACAGAAAAATTTTTGGGGTGGATTTTCGGGAAAGGGGCAGAAGTTTTGACTCAAGTAGGCACTGCCAAGTTATGGTTCGATATTTGATGGCAGTGTTTCTCCTGTTATTTTCCCTTGCATAAAAAAAAAATTATAACAAAAAAATTGAAAAATGTAAACTCCAACTTTTTTTTTGGGTTAAAAAACTTGAGAAAACTTTCCTTTAAACCCCGAACCCAAATACCCCCCCGAGAACCATAACCCCTTTACCAAGTTTGGGAAACCAGATGAAAAAAAGGGAAAGGGAAAAGGTGCCGTCAGGGCGGGAAACCCCAAACTAAAAAGGGGGTGCCCATTTAAAAAAGGGGAGGGGGCTCCCCCAAAACCGGTAAACATCCACATCCCTTTTCCCGCCCGCTTGGCGGGCACAGGTGATTTCAGATTGGGGGAAGAAAATGGAAAAAAACCCTCAGGGCCCAAGTGTAATAATTTTTTGGGGGGGATTTTTGGGGGCAAAAAATTTTTTTCTAGTGCTTTTGAAATGAAGTTTGTGGTGCAAAATCATTTTGATCAATTTGGACAGCAGTAGTCCCCGGGGGAGTACCCCTAAACCCCAAACAAACCCCTTTTCACCATTAAGAAAACCTGAGGCCCTTTTCTAAACCGAGAGTCATGCAGGGGGGGCCATACCCCCAAAGGAGAACCGCTTTTTCCACCCAAAATTGGTGAAAACCCTAAATTTTAATCAAAAAGAATCAGGCGGGGACCCCAACGGGGGTTTTCCCACATACCAATGCCGGGATGCAACAGTTTAGATCACCCAAAACCCGCCCCCCCCAAACTTTGAGAAATGAGCCCGGGGTTTCTTTGGCTGCCACTGCCCCTTTCCAACCAACCCACCATCTTAACCTTGCCCGGTATTGTCACCCCCCCCCCCCACCTTAAAGGGCCCATTTTAGCCTTCTGATCGTTTTGCCCCCTTTCACCACTCGGGGTTCTTTCAGGGTAGCTGCTCCCTCCCTTTTCCCCTTTCCGGGCAATTAAACCATTCCCTCCCGGGTTTAAATCCCGGGCGGCCCGCTAACCCCCCCTCCTCTTTAAAGTCCCCCAAACCCTACCACCCCCTAAAAATTATGTCATTTTGCCACTCTGAAACAACTCTTTGTTTCTCCCAAAATAACCACACTCTCACTCCCCAAACCCTGATTTTCCCTTTATGCTGTTTCCACCACCACCCCCCTTATGACATTGCCACATTTTTTGGTTTTTTTCCCCCTTTTTTTTAAATCGTGAAAAGGGAAAAAAAGGGGACAAACAAAATTTGATTTTTGTTTTTGGAGAACCCAAAAATTTCCATTATACGGGGTCCTCTTTTTTCATCATAAATTGTCTGATAAATTATTTACCCAAAAAAGGCAGAGTAAATACAAAACCCCAGAAGACATGCAAATTTCCCTTTTTACGTTAATCCTTTTTTGGATAAAACTGCTGTTTTTTTTTGGCTTTAGCAAACTAAATGAATTTTTGGCCCTGATTAAAGCGGACACGAAGACCCAAAGGAAGGGCAAAATGATAAAGGATCTCAATGAAAAATTTACTCCACAGGGTCCCCAAATTTTTTTCAAGAGGTGGGGTCTCTACATGTATCGGCATTTAACAGAATCAACACAATAAGTGAAAAAATTAACTCTGTGTCACAATGGCAAAAATCCCAAAAAAAAAAAAACCCGCGGGTTTAGGAACGGGTGGTGTATATAACCCCATCATTTAATTTGAAAGGTATTTCACCCCAGTAACTCTAAAATCGGAAGTATTTTGCACAGAGTGCAATCTAGTGCAATGCATACGAGACACAGTGACAAGTGGCAGAATTTAACATGGCTGCCTTAATTATAGGGCTGTGACATCACAGAAGCTGGCTGGGTGCTGATTGGCTGCCGGACTGCAAATGTCATTGCGGATATTCCTTTCTTTCTTTCATAGTTCTTTGCCCCATGTCACGCCATGTGCTCGCGGCCATTTTAGATTCTATATCACGAATCACCACGAATTCCACTTCGTTAGAATCAATTCACCCATCTCTAAATTTTAGATGTAGATGTGATTCTAGGGCAGGATAGTGCAAATTGGCAGGACATGAAGGCTATAATTGCTGGGAAATGGCCCAAGATAGGCCAGCAACACATCTGGCGCATCCAGAATTGCCCAGGGTTGCTTGGGAATGCCACCAAGCCTCCTGGGTATGCCTCAAACTGCCCAAAAAAACCCCACTTTGGGACAGGGTCTGGACAAACCCCTCCCATTTGTGGTCCTGTTTGGGGGTTGCTAGAAATCATTTGGTGCGGCGCCAGTGGCCCATGGGCCATATGTTGTACAGACCTGTTTTAAGAAATGCCAGTAAGTCCATTGAAAAGTAACTTTTCAACACTGGGTCATGTTAAGTTGACGGCTTTTGGAACCTTAAAGAAGTTTTCTAAAACTTTTGAAACCCTCCCCCATCACCTCCACCTCTGATAAAATAGAAAATAACCCATACTTACCTCTTCCATCACCAGTCACCCAGAGCTCCAGTGTTCTCTCTCTCCCCTGCTGGTCCCTCACTGATGACATTATGTTCATAGATCACATAATGATGCAGCCAATCTTGGCAGTCACATGGCTGCATGTACAGCATGTGACCATACAAATCAATGATTAGCTACAGCATTATGTGATCCATGAGGGTGACCTCATCAGTGACACTGGAGCTCTAGCAGTGTTAAAATGGTGGTGATGGGAGAGGTATGTATAGGTTCATTTTCTATTTTACCACAGCAGAAGGTGGTAGGGAGGTTTTTACAAGTCTCGGAAAACCCCTTTACATACAGCGAACCAGCTAGCAGATAAAATCACATATGTAGGGACCCCATAAGGTCCGAAGAGGTATATCTGTAAAAAATGTTGGGTTAGTCAACAGCAACTGTGCTATTTAGGTTTTAATCCCCACATGTATAAATTGGGATATATACACACAGCCAAATGTAGGGTGTATGAGCTCCCCACTTTGCAGTATTGGTGATAAATGATTGGTATGAAAGTGTTTATAAATAGTGTTGAGCGATTGCGTTGTCGATCGAGATCGATCGATGTGATAGTCGGTGCTAAAATTTTTTGAT